>CAJUYH010002711.1:0-37982 GCA_910591685.1 Galerucella tenella
ATAAATGGTGTCTTGCCAAAATATGATTAATATTTTACAGTATTTATAAAAGGTATACAACCATTCTTAGTTTCTATAGTAACAAAATGATTAGTTTAGCCCGTTTTGGGCGCTAGTGAAGAAAATAATACGCTTAATAATACACTAATAATACTAATAATAATAATAATAATAATATACACTGCCGTAATAATACACTTAATAATAACTTGATAATAATACACTTTGCCGTCCTAAGCATATCGTTGCTGCCATGGCAATGGCCGACTGTGAAAAAAGTGAGCCAGTTCTTGACGAACAAATACACCGGGATTTTCCCCTTTATTTTTGCACCATCGAAGTCCGGTAAGTTCCTGTCCTTCACTCCTCCAAGTGCCGTTGATGACATTTCCATTGCTGTCTTCAGAGTCAAAAGTCTGGGCGGAGCTGTAGATATTAGCCGAAGAATTTTTTCTTAAAAAATTATGCAGATAAGCACAGCTCAGTGTCACCCATTTAGCTGATTCTGGTTGAAGTAGGATGGGTTTTCTAAGTACTCGAAAAACGCTACTCATTATCCCGAAAACATTTTCAATTACCCTCCTTGCTCTTGAATGCCTATAGTTAAAGGCTCTTTCAATGGTGCCCTTTACATGTCTTCCCACAAACGGTTTCATCAATCTTTCTGATAGAGCAAACGCATCGTCGGCAGCTATCACATACGGAATTTCCACGCTTCTTCCTGGTAAACACCGTCCATTAGGAATGTTCAGTTTGTTTTGATACAGCGCAGCATATAGTTCTGTATCCAAAAAAACACCGGCATCACATTCACGGCCCTGAACGCCTACGTCAACAAATAAAAAGCTGTAGTTTGCGTCACATAGTGCCATTAAAACAATGCTGAAAGTTCCTTTATAATTGTAATACAGGCTACCACTATTAGCTGGAGCTTGAAGCACAACATGCTTTCCATCGAGGGCTCCTATGCAATTTGGGTAGTTCCATTTAGAGTAAAACCCTTCGGCCACATCATTCCACCCTTCTCCGTTATTTGGTACCTGAAAATAATTAATAAAGTACAGAAAAACTTTATATAATCGTGTACTGCACAATGTACAAAATATACTACTTGGTTCAAACAATGTAGCTAATTATTTTGTTCCTTTTCAGACCCAAGATGACTTAACCCAAGAACGAGATGAGAGTGACCCTGATCATCCACCCGAAGATAACGACGGGGCTGATAGGGCTACTAGATCAGAACCTGCGATTGAAGAAGTCAAAAGATCTGCGCGACAGGAATCCCAAGAGCCACCAACCAGAAAAAGAACAATCTCAAACAAAGGAAGTAAGCCACCATCGAAAGTGGGTGGTTTGGAAAAGAAAATCAATCACGCATATGAAGTGCTGACAACAACTATGACTAAAAATAAGGATGAGGACGAGTGTTTTGGAGAATATGTAGGAGAATCATTGAAAAAGTTCCAAGATAGGAAAACTTAAGCTTGGATACGTCATAGTATTTCTAATATCTTGTACCAAGCTGAATGTGGGGGAGCAGGAGGACACATGTTTCCTCCATGGAACAATAGCCAGAACACATTTTACCGTGCACAACCGCCGCAACCATTTCCTGGATACAACCAATATAACCCTGCTAGTAGTTCTTCATCTAGTCCATACCCTTCCCCTCAAGCAAACAACCAGCAACCACAGCTGTCTCCTGGAGAAGTACAAACTAACCAAACCCCAGTAGAAGATTATGAGCTCCAGCAAAATTCTTTCTACTAATAGGATACCATCAAACATAAGAAGTGTTTTATATGTACACCATTGTCACTAATTTTCAATTTACTATGTTGTTACATTATTAACAGTTACATAATTACACAATTGGATATTATATGTAGGTATTATTTGATGAAATAAACTATTTTATGGAATGAATTTGAACTTATTTACCTGAATGTAGTCTTTTAATGATGAAACGATAGCCTTGCACACTACGGGTATAAATCTTGAAATTGACGCTTTTGAGATCCGGTGTAGGTACATGATTGAACTGTAGCTATCCCCAGTTGCCAAGTATCGTAGGGTGGCAGCCAACATTTCTCCCGGAGATATTGGAAGTCGACATGACCTACTTTTGGTAATCTCGGGACCAATCAGATTTAATAACAACTCAAAATCTGCTGCCGTCATTCGAACAAAATTGTCAAACCCGCTTTGAAGACGTAAGTCTCTCATCAGGGAATTGTAGGCCCCTTCTGAATCACGTCTCGCTAAAAAACTTCTGATCCACCACCTTGGACGTTTACGCCTTTTTTTCTTGAGTTCACAGTATGCACCCGCAATAACCACAAAGGCGGAGGCAGCTACGACTTTTTCCATGTTTGTACCAACACAATAAACGCACCTGCTCAGCACAGTGTCGAACAGGGACTGAGTATTTTTATTTTTACCCAACATCTCAGGGACATGTCTCAAGGAAATAGAAACAGTAAAACAAAACCGTGCTACATGTGCCGGGGACATGTGCCCGGCACAAGTCCCCGCGACTTGTAGGAATGGAAACGTAGCTTAAGTACACACTGACTAAAACATATACAATATTATAATGAAAGTGAAACTTTTATGAAATTGCTGGCATTAAAATTTCACTTGCTTGAATTGGAAGATATCACCTGCAGTATTTAACTTTTATGCTTACGAATTTCAGGAGTGGAACACCTACTTCAAAATGCCAACCATTTGTATTGTAGTCGGTTGTGGGAGCCGTTCAAATCGAGACCAAGTAAGCTTTTTTAAGGTCCCAGCTGTTTTAAAGGACACATTTTTGGTGCACAAAAATGAATTAAGTGAGAAGCGTAGAGAAATGTGGTTAGCAGCAATCAATAGAGATGATTTAACAGAATCAAAAATCGAATATCAGGCTGTATGTAGCAGGCATTTTGTTCAGTTTTGTTCAATAACAATATTTATAAAAACTAAGAAAAGCGATATATTCTAAATAAAAAATACTAATCAAATGAACAATATACTAAACACTATTAAAATATACTTAATTGAAGCAAAATATACTATGTTTATGACTGAATAGACAATACAAAACTAACCTATCTGTCTAAATTGTTTGACCTGCACGGCCATATTAGGTCACGTGATCTGGATTGCCTAATATGATTATGTTTTTTGCCTTCGAGCGTGGAATAAGTATAGTGAGCACCTACTGTCAAAAACATCTTAAGTCACTCGTTTCAGAAAACTCGTGACTGAAGAAACGTTTTTGACACTTGGTACTTAATATACTATTTAGAAATATTTCTCAATAAAAGGTCAATAGACAAAATCGAATGTTACGAACCCCCTGAAGCACTAACGTGACATCGTTACCATCTACGAACCTAAATCTTGATCATCTCGAAGGGGGCGCAGCATAGCGGGCGTAATGGACACTGCGAACTGAGCGCGGACTGACTTTATGAACTGTGGACTTGTGAGATTCATTTGGCTTAACTTCACCTGAACTGAACAACCAACTGCCAACTATGAACTGAACGCGAACGTGAAATTTATAATAGGCGTGACGATAGATTTTGAAATACTCTTCCGTCATTCACATTTCACATTCACTTTTCACGAAAAAACCTTTATTTCGGTAATAAACTCAAGTTTAACAAGGTTTGAAGCCATTTTACTGATATTTTTCAAATATTTCGCGAAAACAGCTCGCAAAAGTCATGGCGTCGGCTCTGACGTCACGCCTAGGTAAACATGTCATTGTGTCTATGCATAGCGAAGAAAGAAAACAAAACATTGAATTAATTCGTGTCATAAAAATAAATTCCAAAGTTCATAAGTGGTGTGCAGTACCGCAGTGTAAAAATACATCAATAAGAACACCCAACAAAGTGTTTGTACATGTTCCAAACAAGAAAATAATAAGAGATGAGTGGTTGAAGCTCGCAAGGCGAAACCCGAACGACGTAGTCACGAATTCGCCACTTTATTTCGGTGAAGACCACTTTCATGTGAGTTTGTTATCATATTATATTTATATTTCTCAAACATAAAACGTTTGTTTGACGTGAAATAGTTGAAATATTGAGGCTGTGGAATAACTAATTTATTGCGGTTATATTTGTTTTGGTCTTGTCTATAATTCTTATTATCAATTTTAATCGCTCACTTTTTTTTGCAGTTGCCAGATGATACGGAAAATTATATGCAGTATCATGTGATGGGGTCAGTATCACAAGTACGTATGAAACCAGGATGTATGCCCCATAAATTTATATGCCAACCTATGAAACTTGCATAAACTTGCATGAGCTTGAAACTTGTTTGATTATATCTAAGTTGGTTGTGTTTAGGGTAAAGATAAATACAAAATTCACTTACAAGGAAGTTTTTACGTTTCTAAACTCAGACGAGAGCAGAATTCTTCATTTGTTGCGAGGAAATCGCCCGACATCATTACATCAATCCTGGACAAATTTGAGCTTTTTGCCTTAACAAAGCTTGGTTTCATTGTTATAGTAGAGTGGAGACGATAAATCACACGTAAAATAATAAAAGATCAATCCAAGTGCGTAATCAGTAGTATTCACAACAACAAAACACAGAGAATGAGTGTATTGAGTATTGACTGACAGCGGAGTTTACCTAAGCGTGACGTCATGCGCTGTGATTGGTGTTTCAGTTAAAATGGCCGATTGCAGTATTTTAATGTTTTATTTTATTGAAAATCTTAATAATCTGAATTTTTTAAATAAAACTAAAGCAGTGTTTCGGATTTTTTTAATATGAACTTTCCCCTAAAACCATTATATCGACGATTTTTTGATACTCTCGTCATGCTTATTCCTATATTAATTAAGGTACCTTATTATTGTGCCAAATTGATAGTTTTTAGTATATCTCGAATGCGAATGTGAATATGTGACATCTGATATTTGCATCTCACGTTTTGGAATACTTATTTTTGTAACATCACAATAAAAAAGTACTCCTACTTTTTCAGAATTACTGTGAACAGTGCTATCCGAAATTCCCCGTTCCCCTTTTATCTCTACAACTATTAGGTATACATAAATTAGTGAAATTTGGAAACTTAATATTGAGGGTTAGGAAGTTCTCTACTTGTGATTAGCGATTCGTCAAAGATAATTTCACAAAGAATTAACAATAGTCTTAAATGGAACCCTAATGGCAAGCGACGTCTCTTTTAGAAAAAATATTCAATGATACTTAAGGTTAATGCACTAGCCTCCGACTACCTTATTTTTAAGTCCAAAGGGAAATAAAGTTTTTGTCAGAAAAGGAGAGCAGACCTCCCCCCCAGACCCTCCCCCCAAAATAATCCACAATTATAGAAGAATACCAATTTCCATGAGTAAGAACTGACCAAATATCAACTCTCGATTTCGTCGAGACTGACCGCAGTGTATCCATTGATCGATAAACAGCAGGGCATAAACACTAACCCGTACAAACCACAGTACGACCCCTGACACTGACCACAGTAATCCAAACACAAACGCATACCGCAATGTACCACGCCGGAACTAACTATATAATATTACTAATCACTTCATTTTCCATTACACTACGTAGTTGAGAATATAATGTACTTTATCAAATACATTTTAATGAAATAATACCTACAACTCTGTGAACTTTAATAATAGGGTTGTTTAAATCAGTGTTGATTAAATTGACTATAAAATATTAATTGATAATAATATTCAATCTTCAATTTATTTGAAGGAATATCTCGATTGTGAAATAAAACAAATGCTAACGGATGAAAATTGATAACTTAGTGAGAAAACTCACTCAAATCAGCAAGCAGCCACAGCCACACACAGAAATTAAACTTAGACAATAAGTTTAAATTACGAATGAAAACTAACTCCACACAGCAAAATGTTTAATATAATAATATATCACTCATGCCATTCTTTGAGATTTTCCAAAGCTCAATCAGGTAATTTGATGTCTCCGTATCTTTTGTCGTTTGTTAGGTATATCCGGGTTTTCGACATGTCGTTTATTTTATTTGATATTTTGACATATAGCTAACCTTAAATTTGATAAATAAAATCATCTGGATCGTATTCAGCCAAATTCGAATAGGCTATGGAATTGATAATTATCAGCTTCTTTTTCTAACTGAAAAAAGTTGAAAACTTTCAAAATGACTATGTTTTTCCGTGTATCTAGGCTTATTTTTGTATTGAAAAATAAATAAAACAATAATATTAATATTCACTTTTCATAAATAATAATTGACCGTAACCAACAAAGTACAGACCTGACAAGAACTGTCAGTGTGACAGTAGAAAAAGACGTAAGGCACATTGCCGCTACGAAAGTTACGCCTTCATAGTATTTTGAATTCTCGATTGATAGGTTGCTATGCGCGTAATCCAAACATCAACCAATCAAATTTATTTTTCAAGTCCAAGATTAGGGTTAACGTTTGTAATACATTTAAAGGGTTCATTATTGTGATATTTTTTCCATTTCTTCCTACGTCATGTGTTAGAAAGACATTAACAATTGATGACGGACACCAAGAAGGGTATTATTTCAACCATAACGTCAAATGTGAGGTTTTTTTCAAAAAAATGCCAGAATCAGTTCGGAATCATAAGACGCATGGCAGCGGGTCTGCAAAGTACTGTTCGCACAATCTCTGAACTGATAATGAATCAGTTCAAAAACAGTTTGAGCATGCGCTGTTGAATTTGCGTATCATTAAAACTTTTAGCAGGCTCTGGGTTTGTTCACTACACATCAATGAATTAAGTAGCAGTAACAGTAACAAATCAAAATGGATTTTATAAATGACGATATTAGTGATTTCTGGAGTTTACGAGGTAAGAGTCACCCAGTGAAGAAGATGACTACGCATGTAGAAAACTACTAGTGTTCGAACAAATTCATGAACCATAACAGAATTGATTCCAAGTTGATACCTTTTTGACAAATGCGTACCTATACAGAGCTATTCAAAAGTCCCCTTCCCCCTCGTATCTTTTGAACGGCTACACTTACATTAATAAAATTTGGAGGGTGGAAATAAATTGTTGCAAACTTCTCTACGAATGGTAACAGGTGACGTAATAGTAATAGATGACGTCACAGTGCCACTCTGGCCAATACTTTTAAATAGGACCTTATGGCAAGTGATATCTCGTTTGAAAGGCATTTACATTAGCTACATAGCCATATTGATTTTGTTTGGGTTCAAACTAATTTTGACGGACAAATTAAATAATTACCAAAATATTTCACATTTAAATATTGAACATTTTTCTGTCCGCCTCTGGTTAGTTGTCGAAAAAATTGACGTTCTTAATTTAATAGTATTTTTTGCTTTGCAAAGTTTCTCTAAATAGCCTAAATATTCAATTTTATTATTGTTTAAGGAGACGTTTGAGAGTTTACATAGGCAAAATGGTACGTACTCAAGCCTAAAAAGTAGCGGTTATCTTAATAATTGGTGAATCTAGAAAGAATCTCCATAAAGCGGAACGTTTATTTAATGAGAGATACCCAGATCACCCTATCTCGAGAACTTATTTGAGGGAGCTTCTTCAAAAGTTTGAAGCAACGGGTAGTGTTCAAGATGCCAAACGATCTGGTCGACCAACATTTAGTGATGATAAAAAAATTGATATAGTTGCTGAAATGGTAGTAAACCCTACTTCCTCTTCAACCAAAGTTGCGTCCATCTGTGAAGTGAGTAAAAGTACAGAGAGTGTTGGCTAAAAATGAATTTCATCCATACAAGTTGAAAATGGTGCACCACCTTTCGGGGGACGACCCCTGTGAATGTATGACAAATAAAATTAGTCAAAACCCACATCACACAAAAACAATTTGTTTTAGTGACGAAATTACTTTTTGCCTCAATGGAAATGTGATTACACAAAATGTAGTATTGGAGTGACACAAATCCTCACAGCATACCCAATTTCCAGAAAAAGTCAATGTTTGGGCAGGTATTTTGGGAAACCACATAGTTGGTGCTGTTTGCCTAAATTCAAATTTAAGCTGTGAAGTGTATCTGAAGATGTTACAAAATGTAATTGAGCCGTGAATTCTTGAAATTCTGGAAGGTAATCCAGATGAATTCGGCCATCTGGAAATAACATTTCAACAAGATGGTGCTTCTGCACATTATTATGGTGCAGTAAGACGTTACCTGGATGAAGAATATCGAGGTAGATGGATCGGCCGACGAGGTCCTATAGAATGGCCACCTCGGTCACCAGATCTGACACCATTGAATTTATTCCTATGGGGGTACTTGAAATCCAAGGTTTATACTACGGCACCAGATAGCATTTGCGTTTCGAAAGAAAAAATTATTGAAGAATGCAATGCAATTTCAGCTGACACATTCGAACGAGTACGACAAGAGTTTACTAATAGGATGTATTACAGTCAGGAAGTAGACGGAGCACATTTAGAACACTTGCTATAAGAATCCATTGTTGATATTTGATCAATTGAATGCCTTCCAAACAAGATATCACTTGCCATAAGGTCCTATTAAAAAATTATTGGCCAGAGTGGCACTGTGACGTCATATATTACTATTACGTCACCTGTTACAATTCGTAGAGAAGTTTACATCACTTTATTTTCACCCTCCAAATTTTATTAATGTAAGTGTAGCCGTTTAAAAGATACGAGGGGGAGGGGACTTTTGAATAGCACTGTATAATAATTCCTAACTGATTCAGAAATCGTCAGAAAACTATTGGTTCGAACAAACCTGTAATCATATTGATAAATATTTATTGTATATGAAAAGCAAGCTTTGACAAATTGTGTGAAACGTCAAAAATTATTTTACTTTCAATTTTTATAACAATGCAACCAATTATCTATAATTGTCATAACCTACCTACACCCACTTGAATTTTTATCACCAATAATGTGTATTGTTACTTTTTGAAATAAACTTTGTTGAACTGAATTGTAACAGTTTGTTTACTTATATGTCATATGTCGATTACACATTATTTGGGGAGATTATCACGTGGTCGTGGGAAAAATACTATCGAGTATACTATCAACGTTCCAATACAAATGATGAAATGATTCCATGCAAGGTGTACATTTGATGGAAAATGTGGAAATTACTTACAATTGTTCAGCCTTGACGTTGCTCACTTGTCTGGTTTGTATTTTCTGGATATGATTATGTTCCAGATCTCTGAAAAATGAAATGGAACTGTCAATCTGCTGTAAAAACAATCAACGATACAATTTTGTAAATGACATGATTTCTCAACTACGCCGGAAGTTATCCATTCAAGTAATTTTTTCTAATTAAAAGTTTAATAAGATATTTCGCTAACTCACAAAGAATATAATGGAGTTATAAAACTTGGGACGGCTGATACAAATAGCATAAAATGATAATAATGTACCTAGGTGGGGAAAATGGTGAGTAAAATATAGATATTTATTTTAGCTTCTGATTTTCACAAGAACATACTATATTGGTAATCATTCTAATAGTACAGGAGCTGGTTGCAGTTAACCTAAATCTGTTGATTTTCGCATAATATATGTGATAGTTGTAATAACATAATTGATGCTTATTTGATAATATGAAGTTTTTTACAGATTAATAGAAAATCTGTCTTACTCAAATTGAAAAATGAACCTTTAGAATTAGATATTTTCTCCCTGCCAACAGTCATCCTTCCTTCCCATATATAAAAATTAAGTATCTGCGTCACGACAAAAATATCTGTGCCTGAAAATGCCCATCCAAATTACAAGAACTATCGCGCAACTTCGGTTATGTAATACACCTTCCTTGAAGTTTACATACAAAGGGTGTACCTATCAGTTGAACTCTAATGAAATCTGCACTATTTGTAACCAAACGGAGTTAGAAACGATTGAGCACTTACTTTTTGATTGTCCAATATATTGTTGTATGAAACAATCCACCTTACCACCGTAAATTAGAAGCCGACATCAATGTTGCAGCTGATTCACTGAATAATATTACAATAAATTCAGCTGAAGCCATTGCTGCTATATTTGGAATGTCAAGAAAACATATTTTTTTTTTAAATTTATTTACAAAAAAGTCGCATCTACCTCTGAGGTAATTAGCGACATAAATATATACATATATAAATATACACAAAAATTACTTATAATTTTGTAAGTATGTTGATTTCTTTGATATATTTAAAAAGATTTCCGTGATTAGATTTTTCACCAAGTATAAGTTCTAGTGTGTCGTTTATGTTATTGTCTAGTCTTGATTGTTCAAACTTTGTGCATTCGATTAGTAAATGTTCAACAGTTAGCTGAATGTTGCATATTTCGCACTGAGGGGGTTCACTTTTACTAAATATATAACTATGGGTAAGTCTAGTGTGTCCTATCCGTAGCCTAGTTAAGGTAACTTGTAGTGTTCTATTATTTATTAATTCTGACCAAGGTTTTACTTCCGGTTTCACATCGCGTAGTTTAGATTGGGATATTTGCCACTCATTTTGCCACAATTGTTGCACTTTTTCTTTAAGTAGCGGTTTTATGTCGACGTTCACTACCGTTTGCACTTCACTCGCGGTTTCACTAGTTATTGCTTCTCGCGCATTACGATCGACCTCGTCATTTCCTTTTATTCCAATATGGGGAGGAATCCAAAGTATTTTCACGATGCAATTTGACTTTTCAATGTGTGACAGTTCGGCTTTAATTTGGAGTGCTACTGGATGTGTGGGATAAAGTTGATTTATTGTGTGGATTGAGCTAAGCGAGTCTGTTATTATGAGGGATCTTGGAATATTTTTTATTTTTATGTGGATGAGTGCTTGCAGAATGGCGTATAGTTCTCCAGTGTATACGCTGCTTGCTTCAGGTAGCTTAAATTGTAGTGTGCTGTTTTGTATGTTTACTGCTGCACCTACGCCGTCCGTGGTTTTTGATGCGTCTGTATATGCGAGGCAATATTCTGGATATTTGGCAAGTTGAGAAGCAAATGCTTTTCTTATCAGGGTATGGGGTGTTTCTAATTTGTTATATATGCACAGAGAGATGTTAGTGTAGGGAATCTTGATCGACCAAGGGGAAGGGCATTTGATTTTGTTGGTTGGGATGGGTAGTTTGATTTGGAGCTCAGTGAGAATTTGACTAGCTCTTACATAGAAAGGTGGATCTGCTTTCTTGTTTGTAGAATATAGGGTTTTGTGTGGATTTGTGATCATTTTATTGTATGTTGGATTTGGGTTGGTTCGGTTGATGGATATTGCATAGGACGCAGGTATTTGTGAGCGTTTAAGAGTTTTATATATATGTATTAGGCAGGTATAGTCGGATCCCCAGGTTTTGCTTGAAATTGTTTTTATAAGGTTTAGACCATTTTGGCATGATTTTTTAACATGTAATATGTGTTGTTTCCAGTTGAGTTTTCTGTCGAAAGTCATTCCGAGAAATATGATGTTATCAACATAGTTTAGAGAAATGTTGTTAAGCCTTAGTTCTGGAGAGATGGGGTTATGTTTTTTCGAAAAATGTATGCATTTGGTCTTCTCTATTGAAAATTTCAGGCCTGTGAGTTTAGACCAGTTTTGTAGTTTGTTCAGAGATTCTTGAATGTGCTTCTGAATTGAGTGGATGTTCTTACCTTTGGAGAATATTACCAGATCATCAGCGTACAATCTACCTTTAACTAGTTTGGAGTGCTGGTTTAGAATATTGTTGATGGCAATTAGGAAAAGTGTTGAGCTAATAACTGATCCTTGAGGAGTACCGTTGGCCTGTTGTTTTAGTGATGAAGTGGTGTTATTGGTTCGGACTCGGAAGAAACGATTTTCTAGAAAATTATGCGTAAATTTTAGGATGTTACCTCTGATACCCCATGAATGAAGAGTTTTGATGTTGCCGTGACGCCATGTTGTATCGAACGCTTTTGTTATATCGATAAAAACCGCAACGCAATCTTGCTTGTTTGCAAGAGATTCGTGGATCTCGGATTCCAAATCGATGAGATTATCTATTGTTGATCTATTTTGGCGGAAACCGCTTTGTTCTGCTATTAATAGGTTTCTGTCTTCTAATGTCCAAAGGAGTCTTTTATTTATTATTTTTTTCATGATTTTGCAGAGTGCGTTGGTAAGAGATATTGGTCGGTAAGAAGCTATCTCAGTTCTTGAGCAGTTTGGTTTTGGTGTGGGTATAACGATTGCTTCCGACCATGTGGATGGGAATATATTTTTTGTCCAGATCAGGTTGTATATTTGAAGCAGGAATAACTTGGCGTTATGTGGGAGTTTTTGGAGAAAGATCAAAGGAATGTTATCGGGACCGGGAGCAGAATTTTTGGAAGTTTCTAAGGAGAAGTTCAATTCGTCCAAAGTTAAAGGGACATTGAGTATGTCGTTGTTATGGTCATCGTAATCTAAGTATTCGGCTTCAGTAGAGGTTTTAAATTCGAGAAATTCTTGTGTGTAATGTGGGTTACTAGAAATATGTTCGAAATGTTTGGCAAATATCTCGGTTAACTCTTTGTTATCTGATGTTGTGCTTGTTGTTATGGGCTGAAAAGGGTATTTTTTTTTATTTGTTTTTTCCCGATATTTTCCTTAGATTTTGCCACACGGTGCTTAAGGGTGTGGAGCTGTTTATGCTGGATTCAAATACTTTCCAGGAATTTTTTCTTGCATTTTTCGTAATGTATCTTACCTGAGCTCTATTTCTCTTATAATCCAATATGTTTCCAACCGATTTATTCCGCTTTAGTTTATTAAAGGATGTTTTGTATTGCTTAATAGCATTTTCGCATTCAGCGTTCCACCACGGTAAAGGTTTATGTTTTTTGAGTGTTTTTCCTATATGCTTCTCTGCTGCATCAATAATAATTTTTGTGAATGATTTTAAAATACTATCTATGTTTCTGTTTTCTAGGTTGATGTCTAGCGAAGCGACATTTTCTTCAATGTATATGCTGTAATCTGGCCAATTGGCGTGTTTTATGTTCCATTTTGGAGCAATAGGATATGTTGCAGCGGAGCTTTGATCTGAAATCGAAATTTTGATTGGATAATGGTCGCTTCCATATAGATATGGTATAGTGTCCCAGGAAATAATAGGTGATAAAGCTGGGTGGCATATTGATAAATCAATTGCTGATTGTGTGCCTGTATGAACGTTAACTCTTGTGGGTCTACCATCGTTTAAATATTCAGATTATATGTGTCTATAATATTTTCGAGTATTTTGCCTTTTTCGTTAAGTCCAGTTGATTCCCATATAGGATTATGGCTGTTAAAATCACCTAGTAAAATTAGGGGTGACGGAACTTGCGACAAAATGTTAGTGATATCTTGTAGGGCGATTGCTTGATTAGGGGGGATGTAAATATTGCATGTGTTAATTGTTTTAGGAGTTTTAATATAAACTGCTACAATATCTTCTAAGTTTGTATTAAGTGGTATATTCTGTGCGTCGTATGAATTATTGACATAGATAGCTACCCCTCCGCTCGCCTTTTCCACGTTGTTTCTGTTTTTGTAAAAACATGAGTAGTTGTTTAAGTTGTGATTATGTTGATTTTTAAAGTTGGTTTCTTGGAGACAAATAATTGATGGTGAGGCTTCGTTTATAATTATTTTCAGCATTTCGTAATGGGTATAAAACCCATTTATGTTCCATTGCAGTAGGTTGAAAGTTATATTATGTTAGTTTATTAAGTGATTCCTGGGATGTTGTGAAAGAAGTGTCGGACTCGATATCTCCATCATCTGATTTTAGGAGCCTAAGTTGTTTCATAATTTTTTTCTTCGTTCTAGTGCATCTGGTCTTTATTTGGCGGTCGGAGGTGAATGCGTGTATTTTATTAAGGAGTTGCAATAGTACCTACTAGCGTATCAGACGTATATTCCCTTGCAATGTTGAGAGGATCGGGTGATCCTTGTACGTTTTCAAAGAAGTCAACAGTTTGTTCGAAGGATATTATTTGTGTTTCGTTGTCAAATAATTGTTTGATACGTGCCATTTGGTTTTCGAGTGTAGTGGTTGATTTAGAGGTGGATTTCGATTTTTTGGTTTTTGCTTCTGGTTTTCTGAAGCTTGTATAAATGTTGTACTATCTGAAGGAGGTGTTATAATTTCGGTTATGTTTCTCTTTCCTGTTCCTTTATTTGATGGGTATTCGATATCAGTACTTGTCGAGGCTGATCTTTGTGGATTTTTTGATGTTTGTTCAATTGTTTTTTCGTTATTGTGTGTTTTAATAGACAGGGTGTTATTCGAGTTTTGGATCGTGACCGGTTGTTGAGGAGTGTAAGATATTGGATTCGATTTTGTTGTGGTTTTTGAAATTGCCGTTTCTGTAGGTATATGTGGAGTGGTTGTTGAGCTGGTACTGGTAATTGAGGCTGGTGTATTTGCTGGGTGCTCGAGGTTCTGTTCACGTTCTGAGTTTAGAATAGATTGAGTAGACGGAGGTGTTATATTTGATGAGAGAGTGGTGTTTGTAGGTTGAGATGGTTAAATGGATGTGCAGGCGTTAGATAAATGTCCATGTTGCTTACAATTATAACATGTTATCTATAACAAGAAAAATACGATATGTGGTGTCTTCAAAAGTTATCAAAATTGAGTCTGGTACCGGTGTTGAGGGAGGTACAATATATACCTGTCTTCGGAAGCTGAATATATGTTTATAATATGGGTTGGTTGTTCCTATTTTCGGAAAGGATATCGTAGAAGACAGCTTAAAGCCTAGATGTTCGAGTTCCTTCTGTAATATATCATGTGGAATGGTGGGACATACATTAGATGAAAGAAGTCTTTCGCTTGGAGTGATAAGTCTGCATGCTTGTATTTCTTCGTTATTAATCTTTATACGACCTTCATGTTTGATGATAAAATCGTCTACAATTTCTTTACTTGAGAGATACACACAGATTCGATTGTTTGAGATTCTGGATGTGAACAGTATATTTCTCGGATTTACTGTGGTGCCAATAGCTAAAAGGTATTCTTCTAGTTTAACATTGTTAAGGGAACTAAATACAATAGCTTGCAGTTTAGATGGGAGGGTAGGTAAGGTAGGCTGTTGTGGTTTGCTGGCTACTTTAGAGTAGGAAGCTTGAGATGGAGGTGGAAATTGAGGTGAGATTTGTTGTTGAGATATAGTTGAATGTTGAGTTGATGTTGATTGTAGATTTGAGTGTGTGTGTTGAAACGAAAGTGATTGATCATTGATGCTTTTGTTGTCTATGATATTATCGAATTCCATATTTCGTCAGGGTTTGGTTAGCCTAAGTACAGCACTGTGCCGCATCAGACTCAGCTGATAAGGATGGTAAAAGTGGTATGCTACCGGTTTTGGATTGTAATTGGAAGAATGTTAACGTTGTAAATTTGAGAAATAATACAAAAATTTGGCTTACTTTGTTAGTTGGTGTTATTCACTATCCAATTATGAGCACTTGTGTATTGTTTCTATAAAATATATTTGCGTTGAACTGCTACAAATTAAGATTTTGTCGGAGCTGATTTTAAGACACTTTTGTGGTTCTTGATCAGAGCCGGACTCCAAAACATATTTATTTTGTACTCTGAGTAAATTTTAATTTTTTCAAAATCGCAGAGCGCTTTCGGCTGTTAAGCTATCTTCAGTGCTTACTCGTCAGGTATTTGTTACAAGAAACTTTTCGACAACACATCCCCTTTAGGGGATTACTTTTAATTTTAATGTTATCTTAAGATATTTTACTTTGTGACGTCAATGTGTTATCGAAAAGTTTCTTGTAACAAATACCTGACGAGTAAGCACTGAAGATGGCTCAACAGCCGAAAGCGCTCTGCGATTTTAAAAAATTAAAATTTACACAGAATACAAATATGTTTTCTCGACTTTCTAGTCATGTGTACTCAGCTATAAAGATATTCACCATATTTGGAATGTTCTAAAACTCAGAGCATTTATTATAAATGAATAACTAATATTTATTTTAACATTGTAATTAGGTTCACACATTGCTCTCACGCTTTCCATAAAATTGTAGAGATTTCAAAAGTAAATAAACTATCTATCTATCTATCTATCTATCTAATGTGCAAACCACTCACCCTTCCGCATAAAAAAAGAAAACAAAATCATCGTTGATCGGGTGATGTCAAAGTGTGTATGAGTTTATAGCGTATATATGACAGAAAAACTGATGGTCAGCTGGCAAATTACTAGTGGAAAGACTGTCCGCTAACCGTGAAAAAGTGATTATCCGTCAAATTGAAGTTTAAATCTCTTCATAATGTTGTTTTAATTAACGGAATTAGGGCGACGACCCAGCACTGTAGTGGAACGCGTTTGATGCAATAATTAGTCAAGCAAGGTCGGACATGGTTAGTACTTGGATGGGTGACCATGACAGGGGAAACCATCGTACAGGGCCCGTACAGCCTGCAGCGAAGCACTTTAGACAACTAGCGTGCACTTTAGACTACTAGGGTGAGTAGCATATCACAGCTCGCAGGCATTATACCAATGAGCACGAGGTATAATGGATGTTGGGCTCGTTGAAGAACGCTACCACTGGTTGGAACACTAGTGGGCTCGCCAAAATTTCCGGTTAGGGGTAGAGTTCTCCCGGCGTCGGTGATTAGCCTCAGTCGCAGAAATAGACCGACGTTAAATAACAAAATAAAAAAAAATTAAAGAAATTCGATTTTCTACTAGAAGATTATCATGTTTGATTTCGATTGATTCATTCAATTCATTCGTAAGAATTGCGGAGGAAAAAGTGACATTCTTCCAAATATACACCGCTGGATCAATAATTGAAGCATGTTTCTCCAATCAAAATATCCCTTTTTACATTTAAAAACAACCTGCCAAATATTAAATCAATTTATTCATCCATTTTAATGTTATCAAATTGAAACATTTAATTTTCCATAACTTCAACACCTCGTACTTCAAAAAGTAAATCCCTCAATCCTTAGATCATTTTTTCTGTAAGTTCCTTGTGGCATTAATTATTCTTTTTTTTAATTTTTTGGGAATCAAACCACAATAATGTTTTTTATTTCGACATTTTGGTAGCGTTCCAGCTACCGTTGTCAAGATTAACTAGTAATAAAAATTTTTGGTCCCTATCTGACACAACGAAAAAATATGACAACTAGACAACCAATAATATTTTGAAGTTTAAGACTACAAAACTTTGTTGTCAAATTTTATTAAGGTACATTCATAGTAGATCACACCTCTGGTAAAATGTGAAATAAAATATTTTATTTTATGATATTCTTACGATATGATAGTCTACTAGAAATGGAATCCAGTGAAATGCACGTTCCAGGAACGGTTTTTATTGGGATAGCGCTTTTTTCAGCTTATTTTGGAAATGTTGTTAATAAAACGCGTTTGTTGTTACTTTTTTTTGTATGATTATTTTTGTTTTAAAAACATGTATAACTCAGTTTGGTGATTTTGTGTATTGAAGTGTGTATCGATTAACAACTATTCCAATGATAAATCATAAGAAAACCTGGATAAAAACTTATGATGCTATCCTGATAACGCAGATAATTGATTATTGGAAATTTCTCTTTCTAACATTGGTAACCAAATTTGGCTACAATCGGCTGAAATACTAGCTACACATTTATCTATATTTAGTTGTATCAAAGTACTTTCTTTGATTTTTTGTCTTTTATTATTGGGCTCTTTCAATATCATTTTTGTCGAATCCCATTGAATTTTATGCCCCTCTTCCCAAGCATGTTTACAAATAACTCTAAGAGTTCCTCCATATCTCAAATGTGGTTTTTGAAAACAAAAGAAGTTCAATAAACCACAATCTTTCAATATTGTCCGAACAAAGAAGGACAAATAACTTGCTACTAGTTTCGGTGAATCATTACCATCATCAGGCTATAAAAAGAAAGATAACAGGTACAATCCAGAAAAATAAGATCTTATCGAAGACATGTTAAATCTCATACAGAATACTACTAAGTAATGTAATACAAAGTTCATAGTTGATAAATTCAAATTGAGAATACAAGATAACTCAAATTACATTTAAATATCAAAAATGCTAAAAAGTTTTTTGCCTTGAAAAAGATACCTATGAAAATACAAGTGATTATGAATTATGATATGTTAACAATATTGATAAGATAGAGTGATGTAATAAAATAAAAATAAAAATAGTTACCTTAATGAAACATTTACAACTGCAAAACGGTAAGTTGTAATCCAAAAATTACTCGAAGGTATGGTACTACAACATGATATTAACAAATGTGGTATGGAAAGAAAAGAGAATTGAAGTTATGAAACATACTTTAAAGTTTAAACTATAGTTGCTACTTTAATAAAATGTCAAAATACGTAATGAAGGGGAAATTTTGTTGAATTCAAATTTGAATGTCTTTTTTAAATTTGAATTTTAATTTGCCAAATTGACCTTTAATAAAAAAGGTTTTAATAACGGAAGAAAAAGAAATTGTTAAAATTGCAACATGTGGAACATGTCGAATTTTTAATTTTAACAATGAAAGTAAACTGACTTTAATAGCCACTAAAATTGTGGTTATCTTGGTCATAAAGACCAGAAACATCATCAAAAAGATGAAGTGCATAATACATATTAATTGAAATATCCATTTATACTTATGAAGATTAATTATTAATTTGTAATTGGCACTAAACTGAACCACTCAACGATAAACGTGCACGTGTATGTGTTAATACCAACCGGTGCCGGAAGTGTAAAAAGAAATAAATGAAATTTAACAATTACTTGATATAACTTTAAAAAATTGAAGAATTAAAAATGTAGTACAGTTCTATGGATAATTTTTGGCCAACAAACCATCACATAACATATGTAAAATTTCAATGTTCTATTTACAAAAAAGAAGAAGAAGGAGGAAGTGTCATCACAGCATAAACAAATCTTACTAGTCAGACATTGTTATCTATAATTAAAAAATATATAAAAATTGAAAAATATTACTTATCATAATAAAATAATAAAAACAAAACTATCCAAAGTATTAGCATATCTATAACTGAACATCATTCTCCTGAGTCTTTTGAAGTTAATATTCTTCATGCTTGTAATAAAGGTAATAGGATGAATTTAATTAAAAGTATGGAAATTCATAGAGCTTCATTGGATAATAGAATCACTTGCTTAAATGAACAGATCCCTTCTGCTGAAGATTATATTTTCTCACATTTACCCTCTGATGTAATTATTGATTGACATGATTATTGTTGGATAAGTTGTCATAGATAATATGCTAATACTTTGGATAGTTTTCTTTTTATTATTTTATTATGATAATATTTTTTAATTTTTATATATTTTTTAATTATAGATAACAATGTCTGACTAGTAAGATTTGTTTATGCTGTGATGACACTTTCTTCTTCTTCTTCTTCTTTTTTGTAAATAGAACATTGAAATTTTACATATGTTATGTGATGGTTTGTTGGCCAAAAATTATCCATAGAACTGTACTACATTTTTAATTCTTCAATTTTTTAAAGTTATATCAAGTAATTGTTAAATTTCATTTATTTCTTTTTACACTTCCGGCACCGGTTGGTATTAACACATACACGTGCACGTTTATCGTTGAGTGGTTCAGTTTAGTGCCAATTACAAATTAATAATTAATCTTCATAAGTATAAATGGATATATTTCAATTAATATCTATTATGCACTTCATCTTTTTAATGATGTTTCTGGTCTTTATGACCAAGATAACCACAATTTTAGTGGCTATTAAAGTCAGTTTACTTTCATTGTTAAAATTGAAAATTCGACATGTTCCACATGTTGCAATTTTAACAATTTCTCTTTCATCCGTCATTAAAACCTTTTTTATTAAAGGTCAATTTGACAAATTAAAATTCAAATTTAAAAAAGACATTCAAATTTGAATTCAACAAAATTTCCCCTTCATTACGTATTTTGCCATTTTATTAAAGTAGCAACTATAGTTTAAACTTTAAAGTATGTTTCATAACTTCAATTTTCTTTTCTTTCCATACCACATTTGTTAATATCATGTTGTAGTACCATACCTTTGAGTAATTTTTGGATTACAACTTACCGTTTTGCAGTTGTAAATGTTTCATTAAGATAACTATTTTTATTTTTATTTTATTACATCACTCTATCTTTACCGAAACTAGTAGCAAGTTATTTGTCCTTCTTTGTTCGGACAATATTAAAAGATTGTGGTTTGGACTTCGTGTTTTATTGAACCTCTTATGTTTACAAATACCTGACTCAAAGAACTCCCTATCTTTGATGTATTTTTTATGTTCACTAATTCGGACTTTCAATAGTCTAGATTTTTCACCTAAATAGAATTTGTCGCATTCACAAGATATCTGATATATGCCATGTTTTGAAGATTGTTCTTCATTTATTGGTTTCGTTTTTGTTAAGATAGATCTCAAAGTATTGTTAGATTTAAAGCTGGTTCGAATGTTAAATTGATTACCAATTTTCTTAATTCTTTCTGACAAACCCCTAACATACGGTATTGTCAAGTTTTTAAAAATTATGTTTGCCGAATTATTAATATTATTGTTATTCTGATGGGATATTAACAATGAGCCTTACTCTATATTCTTGATTTCTTCATTTACAAATTCTGCCGGGTAATTATTGGCATTTAAAACATTTTTCAGTAGTTTTCTCCTTTGTGAAATGATTATCATTAGAACAAATGATTCTGGCCCTATCGTATAAAGATTTTACTACCCCTTTTTTAACGCTTATAGCATGATTTGATTCAAAATTCAAATACCTATTATGTCCGATTTCACCATCCAGTTCCTAAAGTTAGGTAATACCTAAATCAGATTTTGCAATGACAAAATAGAATTTACCTTTCACCATGCGCTAAAAAACGCCTAAACATGATAGAAAATACCCAATATTGTCACTCCTCAAGTAATTCTTAGCGCGTGGTAAAACGAAAATTTCACTTAGCAATTCCAAAATCTGATTTAGGTATTACCTAACTTTAGGAACTGGTTGGTGAAATTGGGCAATAGTGTGTGTTGGCTTCCGATAAACACTTGTTTCATACCCTGTAGGTGTTTTATTGATAAGAATATCCAAAAATGGTAAGAAATTGTTATTTTCAATTTCAATTTCAAATTTTATAGATTTTTCTCCTTCATTTATATTTATTAAAAAATCATTTAGAGATACTAAGTCATAAGGCCATATTGCAAAAATGTCGTCTACATATCTCCACCAGACAATTGGTTTTTATTTTTGATTATTCACTATTTTGGCTTCAAAATGTTCCATGGAAATATTTGATAGAATTGGTGAGAGGCAAGAGCCCATGGCAAGACTAAAATTCTGTTCATAAAAATCATTATTGAACTGAAAATATGTTTTTGTTATACATAATTTTAATAATTCTATTATTGCTGCTACGCTCAATTTGGTCCTTTCTGTAAGGGTCTGATCTATTTCTAATTTTGATTTGACAAGTTCTATTGTTTTCTGGACCGGTACATTTGTGAATAGACTAACTACATCAAAACTGACCAAATAATGGCTTTTGTTGAACTTTAAATCTGATAGTTTTTCTAAAAAATGATTGCTATTTTTGATGTATGAATCTGTCTGTCCTGCGAGGGGTTCAATGAATTTTAAAATATAATTTGATAGTTTGCTGCATGGGGAATTAATAGTGCTACAAATTGGTCGTAATGGTATGTTTTGTTTATGAATTCTTGATAAACCATAAAAATGTGGTGGTTTATCATATTTAGGTGTTAACATTGTTCTTTCACGGTTAGCAAATTCGTTCTTGAATTTGAAAAGTGTCTTATAAATTTTGTTTTCAATTGATTTAGTAGGATCATTTGGTAGCTCAGTTTAAGGGCCATTTATTAATAAATCCATCACTTTTGAATCATAATCAACTTTGTTTATAATCAGGGAGATTTAGTGATTTTTATTTATATTTTTTTCTTAATCTAGAAGGTGAATTAGGTATCTTAACATGCTTTTGGGAAATATTCAATTTGTCGTTAACTCAGAATAAAATTTTAAATTCTTACTTTTTAAAACGAAAATTCAAACGCCCTAAAACGTCCGCCAAATATGACGTCAGCTTCTGCACCAACCAATAATAAATAGACAAATTGATGTTGTCAGATGTTCATTGTCGTTGCTGATTTATAAAATTATTTTTCTATGCTACTTTTATCGTTGATAGTATTTCGTAATTTTTTTGCACTATAATAATTATAAAAATAATGTATTTTTTTTATTTGCACCAACATTTTGCTGCACTAGACGTGTAATATTCAAAAACGGAATTATGATAATGTCATTTAAGTTTTACAAAATCCCTGCAGTTAGCTTGGCAACGTTGCAGCAACCATTAACCTTGCATTTTGTCTTGTCAGTTCAGTTGTCTCTTGTTGTTTTTGTGTACGTGTTTACTCACTTCTGTTTACTTTACTGTTTAATGTTTGTGTCCTTTTTATTTTGATAACGTGATTTAATATTATTATCTTTTGTGATTTTTATTTGACATTTGGTTTATAAATTCATATTAATATGGCTTTGTTGGAACCTGGTTTTGTAAAAGCGGCATCGGACAATTTGCCCAAAGTTGACAGCGAGATGGTGAATTTATTTTTTGTTAATAATCTCCAGTTTTTGAGTGCGGAAGTCCGTGATGTAAAAACAAATAGGTATGTAAAGAAATTATTTACCTATGTAATAGAATTTAATGTTTTTTTTCACATTAGATCTACTACCCATGCCTATGGAGACAATGCCATTACCTGGGTACAGCTTAAAAGGGATGACTGCTTGTGTATTATTAAAGGAATAATCACTCCAGAACATAAAATAAGAAATACTTCATACAGAGTTGAAGCTGTAATAAACGAATCGACCGAAGAAGTCCAAACCTGTGAATGTTTAGACTGTCCTGCATCCGAAGGTAAATTAAAAGTGTAACATAAATCATAATAAACTAAAGAAAAAAAAATATCAAAAATTACACAACCTACAGGAATATTTAAATGAAAACACTAAGCTATTTTTTTTTTTTTTTTAATTGTGTTGTAGGCTAGAACAAGGGCTTGAATATAGGACATGATTATATAAAATAATTTTGGTTTCAGGTGGTTGTAAGCATGGTGTTGCATTTTTATTGTGGTTGCATAGACGGAGTGAAGAACCTGCAGTTACATCAACACAATGTTATTGGAAAAAGTCCAACCTTGCCAAAGCAGTAGAAGTTGATAAGTCGATAATAGAATTTGGTGATGGAAAACAACCAAAATTGGCAAAAAAGAATGAAAATTTTGTTCAAGCCGTACTAGATGCTTGTCCCAACTCAGGGGGCACTTTATTTTCTTTTTTTGAAGAAAAAAAATTTGAATTCACTTCTCTACATCAGATAATGCAAAATTTTTTGGCCTCTGATACAACTGTAAAGGACGCACAAGCATTTATTTTATATGCAAAAGCAGTAATGAATGATAATGCTTGTGAATCAGCAGAAAGGGATACCCGAAACCAATCCGATTCACCTGAATGGTATGAGCTTCGGTATGGAAGAATAACTGCTTCTATCATATATGAAGCTTCTCGGTGCAGTACTTTATCAGGTTCACTGTCTGAAAAAATTTTGGGAGCTGTGCCAGCTCTTCAGACAACTGCAGTTACTAGGGGAAAAGAACTGGAATCAGAAGTTCTACAAGAAGTTTCCAAGCAACGTAGACTTAATATTAAAAAAACAGGGCTGTACCTTTCAAAGGAATATCCTATCTTTGGGGCTTCTCCAGATGGCATTACAGATGAATATGTGATTGAAGTTAAATGTCCATTGAAGGAAAAAACTGTTGATAGGTACATTCAAGGAGACAAAATAAATGAAAAATTTTTTTATCAAATTCAAATGCAAATGTTGTTTGCTAACAAGAAAAAAGGACTTTTTTGTGTTGCATCTCCAGCTTTCGAGACCACCAGAAATGTGCAAGTTATTGAGGTACAATATAATGAAAAACTTATCCTGGATCTTTTAAAAAAAGCTGCGGATTTTTGGATTAATGCTATTTATCCTGTTCTATCTGAAAGATGATTTTTTTTATATTTTAAGCTTTTGGATATATTCATTTAATAAAACAATTTCACTTAAAAAAATGTTTATTGTACAAAAATACACTTATTTTAAAACCTGCTCCAGTTACCAAAAAAAAAGTAATAACAAATTAACAGATTTCTACTGCATATTTAGTTACAATAAATTTGGCTTCAAAAAAACGTTCATTTTTTACTTTATTAGGGGACTTTGTAAATTTATAAGGGCGCATATAATAATCATTATAAATTGTGATTGATACATGAATGTGGTTTTAAATAATTAAATTCTCTAATGCGTCTTATTACCCTTTCAATATGGATTCTTAAAGATGCAATTCTTTTACTTTCTTTAACCTCCAGTTTGCTACTTTTTGTTTTTGATGACACACTTGGTGGTCTTAACAGCAGGCATCCTTTTTTTTGTAATAAGGAGCTAATATGTTTGAAACCCCTATCAGCCAAAACGTGACAGTTATCTGGTAATTGGTCAAGGTATTTACTTTTCTCAACAATATTTCTATCACTTATCCTTCCTGGATAGGGTTCAGATATAAAATTGATGAATCCATTTGGAGTACTTGATATTAGGAATTTAATAGTATTAGATTGTTTATAATCAGACCAAGTACTCGCCTGAAGAACTGGATTTGATGGCTTCTCAATTTCAATCTCAAAGCAGTCAATAATACTTTGCACCTTAGCATACCTTGCTCGGAATGCAATAGGTAAAAGTTTTTTGATAGCCGAACCCTCTGGCCAGAAAACTAAATTTTGCAATAAGTCAGCTATTTTAGGGACTGTCTGCACAAAAATATTATGAATTTGAGTGATACTTACACCAAAGTCTAATGCAAGCTTAAAATATGGTTCATTAAGCCTAATCTTCTGTAGAGCAATTAAAATGTTATTGTATTGTAGATTACCTTTTTCACAACACAAGTTTATAATATTAAAACAATCTTTTGGTACTCCAAGATAAAATTTACTATGAAGTTCACACAATACAATAGAAGTTCTTTTTCTTTCTTCTTTTAATGCTAGTGTATTGGCTTTTGTAAGTTCTTCACTCTCTGTTGTTGAAGAGTGTGTTAAAGAGAAATCACTGAACTCTTGACTGGATCCTGATTCTAATGAAACGGAGGGTGATTCTCTTACACAAGTATTACATTTCTGTATTTTTTGTGATAAAGGAGAAGTTGAAGTATTAACGAGTTGTTGTTTTTTTGGTTGAAATGTATTGCTGGCTACACTTCTAAATGAAGGTTTCAATTTACATTGTACTGCCACTGACTTGAGAGACTTATTTTTAGGACTAATTACTTTAAATAGTCCCGATGGAGAACTTACAAATTGTTCTTCAGGTTTTTGTGCTGTCGACACAGAATCAATTTCTTCGAACAATTGTCTTACAACTGACTTTGATGAACAAGGTAACATATTAATAGTTGAACTTTTTTGTACATTTGATATATTTTCTAATTTCCTCTTTTTTGCTGAGCGGGTTAGAGCTTCTGGCACTTGCCCTTTGGTTTGATGAGTGATAAATTTATGGGGTATCACATTTGGTTTTAGCAGTAAACAACGCCCCATTGTCTTATAGTACATCCAGTTTGCAGCATCTTCCTCTAGCTGCAAAAAAAATATATTTTCAATGGCTTATGTAAACTGAAACTACATTTTTTATTAAAGCTTGATTATTATTGCATGTTATGAATATAATACATTACTTATATACGTACTGAAAAATTACTTCTAGAACATAACTTACATTAAAATGATCCTCACAACAAAATAGTTCAGGGTTGTTGCTCATAGGAATTCTGATTTTAGCAGCTTTCCACCATTTTGCCCTTGTTTGTATATCTCGTGGGATTCGTACAAAGATTTTTTCTGAGTTTTGACTCGTGTTAGAGCATAGTGGTACAAGGCACACCTTTGTTCTTTTGGACATGTTAAAAGAGCCAATAGTTTCAGTTATAGGTTAATACTATAAAAGTTTAAGTACCTATCTCAATACCTATGAAATAGAAATTTTCAATATTATAAGATATTTAAAAAAAAATTAGGTAGGTACTTACCTTTAACTACTTTGTGGGGTCCGGTGAACTATAGGGACACACGAATTTCTTAGTGATTTTGCGAAAAATCGATAGTACTCACCTATTTTGAGGATTATCCGTCGAAAAATTTGCGGGTTATACACAATTTACAGAGAAAAATCCAATAAAAGATTTTTTTTCGTCACTTGAACCATCACTTTTGGACTAAATATTTTATACAAACAACCGTTTAAACGTATCACACTGAACGTGAAAGTGATGAACAACATGTTTTCTCGCTAATAATAACAACATCTCAGTGAGTTTCTTCATAATATTGTTTAAATTACCACTTTTATAAATATATATTTGACAGGCTACAAATTTGTATGAAAACAATTAAATCAAATGACAAATGACATAGAAGCTCTAGCGTAATGTATGACATGGTTGCCAGCTGTAAACGATTACGTGAGAATCATGATATTTTTAAAATATTAATTAATTTATTACATTCGAATTTCATCTTAGAAAGTATTGGATGAGAGGGATGAATGCATTGTAATGCACATCAATCTATTCAAGAAGAGGAAATAAATATAATATTTGGATTCACCCTTCCCCTTCTAGAATAACTTAATGTGGATTACAAATAATTGGAGGCATTTGCCTTCCCCTCAAGATATTCAAGAAGGGGAAGGGAATATAATAATTTGATTCACCCTTCCCCTTCTTGAATAACTTAATGTGGATTACAAAGTATTGGATATCTTTTGAGGGCAAGGCAAAAGCCTTGCCCTCAAAAGATATTCCAGAAGAGGAAGGGAATATAATAATTGGATTTACCCTTCCCCTTCTAGAATAATTAAGTTATTCTAGAATAATTAAGTTATTCTATTAAGTTATTCTAGAAGGGGAAGGGTGAATCCAATTATTATATTCCCTTCCCCTTCTGGAATAACTTGATGTGGATTACAAAGTATTGGATATTTTTTGAGGGGAAGGCTGAATTACAATGATTATATATTTGTTTCCCCTTCTTCAAATACGCAATATAAGGATATCAACATATATAAAATGTGTTTATAATTTCATTTATGTTCTTGGGTTTGTCTTGAATGAATTTAACTAAAAATATAGTCTGATACAATATTTAATTTCGAATCTTAATAGTCATGTAGCATGATTGTCGTCGAGTAGTCGATTACAGCTGGCAACCACGCTATAAAGTATTGTATATGTTTTGTAGGTTGCATATCTGTGTATGCGATTATTATTAAAATTATTTATATCCAAACTGGTTGCCTGTCAAATATATATTTATAAAAGTGGTAATTTAAACAATATTATGAATAATCTAACTGGATTTTTTTCATAGATAGCGAGAACACATGTTGTTGATCACTCTCCTGTACAGTGCGATACAGTTAAACTGTTTTTTGTATAAAATATCGGGCCAAAAAGTGATGGCTCCTAAGTGGAGGAAAAAAAATCTTTTATTGGATTTTTCTCTGTAAATTGTGTATAACCCGCAAATTTTTCAACAGATAATCTCCAAAATAGGTGAGTACTATCGATTTTTCACAAAATCAGTTAAAGAATCGTGTGTCCCTATAGTTCACCGGACCCACTTTGTGTTATATCTCTGCTTCCGTTATACTGTTAAAGAACTTTCTTTATTTATATTTCACCACTCGACCATACACTATGGATCGTAGAATAAAACTGATAAATTAGGTATCGAAAAATCGGTTGGTGTAGGGCTGAGGGATTTGGAATTTCCCCACATGAATAAGATAATAAAACAATTTCAGTTTGGATTTTATTTATGTCTAGGTTATCTGGTTATCATTACCATAACTATTAAGGCTGATTGTATTAAAAACTTAAACCATAAACTAACAAAAGAAAAACCTTTCAGTAAATTAAATTTATTGATACCATAAAACTTTTACAGAAAAACCCCAAACAATAACAAATAGAATAAAGAGGTTATGTTTTGTTTGCGACGTTTGGGTATGTCCAGCTTGAGCTGTGCACGTTTTATATTGACATCTCTTTTTTTGTCTTCAAAACAAAGACAGAGTAAATGATTGTTTACTTAAATTAGGTAACGAGCGCACCATAAAGAATGGACGAACCTCATTGGTTGGTGCAGAAGTCTACGTCATATCCGAGCGCCAATTTTAGTACGTTTAAATGTTGCATTAAATTATTGCCTTTTTTAAACATTAATTTATCAACAAATTATGCATTTATTGATAAGAAAAAATTCAAGAAAATTTTATTTTGGTTAATAAAATCGGTTAAAAATAATAGAATGATTAAAATCAGCTATGGTGAGATTGCCTTTATCAGCCGGTAAAATAATAATAGAATCATCTTCTTTGTTATATTTTGTTATATAATTCAAGTCTACGGTGCAGAAGGCGTTCTCGAACCATAGCAAAACTTGCCTTTTCCAATATTCTGGTTATTTTTCTTCCTCCGTAGGCAGGATGTAACCTTAGTCCTTTTGGTATGACTCCATTATTCCTGCATCAGCGAAGAAAATTAACCGAACACTCAGAATGTGCCAGCTTCTTGTATAAACTGTCTAATTTTCTAAAATATTTTGGCCCATACCTTGTTTCTAAATATCTTTTGTAAATTCCTTGTGGCATTACTTACTCTTTTTTCTTATTCTTTTGGGAATCGAACCATGATAATGTTTTTCATTTCGACGTTTCGGTAGCGTTCCAGCTACCGTTGTCAAGATTAACTAGTAATGAAATTGATGAAAAAAAATTTGGTCCCTATCTGACACAACGAAAAAATATGACAACTAGACAATCAATAATATTTTGAAGTGACTACAAAACTTTGTGGTCAAATTTTATCAAGGTCCATTCATAGTAGATCACACCTCTGGTAAAATGTGAAATGAAATATTTTATTTTATGACATTCGAACGATATGATAGTCTACTAGAAATGGAATCCAATTTTACTAGAGGTATCTACATGCAAACGATGCAAGTGTCATTTGAAAATACCCTGTATGTATATTATATAATCATGGAAAGAGTGATCTAAGAAGATTTTGAAAATCTTGAAAACATAACGTTTTATTGCCCGTGAGAGACGAGATTTCTCGACAAGACAGGGTACTTCTCTTGTCGCGTCTCGTCTCGGCGGATACACTAGACAGGTACAGTGAAAAGTTGTTAAAACGTCCAGAATCCATTGCGAAAGCTGAAATAAGTGTTCGTCGTCTTTGCATACTTTTTCCTTTTATCTGCATATTAAATTTTTCGCTCAATAATTTCACTCTCTAGCGGTTGTAGGTAAAAGTCTATGAATAATTTCCGGTTCGAGGCCATTTTCGTTACACATTTTTTTCCAAAACTGTACCATAGTAAATTCGCCGACTGCAACAAAAATATTCGATGTCATACAAGTGCCGTGCTCTCAGTGTTGAGTTCAATTCAATTTATCGTGCAATCTGTTACAGAAATGATTCACCTATAAAAGCCGCTGTAATTACGGATTTTCTCAGAAATTTAATGTCAATAAAATACATTCACCAACCAAATCCGTTAGACAAGAACATTCAACAGGAATTACACAAATCTCAAGACTACTAGCGAACAAATAAAATGTATTTGGAATTTGTCTCATGTGGGAATTCCAGGAAACTAATGTGCGGATGAATTTGCCAGAGAAGTAATTAGTTCACAAAGTCCACTCAAGTGCATGTGCACTGTCAAACATCTAGTGGAAAACTGAATAAAATAACCAGAAGATCGAAAAGCGCCAGAGTTAATTTCTCGACTGAGATTGGGTACACACAAACAAAAATGGCTCCAATACGGAAATTAGGCCGTAGAACAAGGATCCTGAGCTACTGTGACATCAATCATCACTTATGGAAGGAACCATTGCGTGGAGTGGAGGTATTAGCCCATTTATGACGAGAGACAACTTCTCCAGAATTTAAAGAGTAGCCTGTAAATGCATAGAATAAGCATTGAAAACATGTTCAACAGCGCACATTGAAGTGGTTACCACCTTGTTTCTAAATATCTTTTGTAAATTCCTTGTGGCATTACTTACTCTTTTTTCTTATTCTTTTGGGAATCGAACCATAATAATGTTTTTCATTTCGACGTTTCGGTAGCGTTCCAGCTACCGTTGTCAAGATAAAACCGTTTTGTTTGTTTTCGTATAGAACTTATAGCTTGAGCAGCTCGTTTTCTGCCTGCATGACAGTAAGTGATCAGTGTCAGTGCTATTGCTGTTTGCATTTCGTTACCTGTACGTGATAATATAAAAAACATGGTTCATTTAACAGAAATGCACAAAAAAACATTCTACAAATGATTAGTTCTGGAGATAACACATGGACACGAAGGGATTTCACAAAAAATTTCCAAATTTTCTGCCTGTACTGCACTAGAATGTTGACTGTGGTTCTTGTAACGTAAGTTGTCCCAAAACAGCTTCCATAGCCTCGTTAACTACTGTTTGTGGAATTTGTATCGGTATTTTTATTGGCAACTTATCGTTTTTCAAAGTTATTTTGCATTAATTCAGTAACGTACTTATGAGTGGCAGTTCTGCCGGGATGAGCAGCATTAAACTGTCTAAACTGAGGCCACAGGCGGGCCCATTGTACCATTCCTGCTACCTAGACATCCATGAAGCCGAGCCCTTCAATAAAGGCCACAACCTTTTTCAATTGATGTCAGCTTGTGTCTCTAGGAGCCATAACAGGGACTTCGCCTGCGTAGTACAGCCCAGTGTGGACACTCTAAGAGAACATGGACTGACGTTTCGTCAGTCATGCCGCAACCCCCACATAGGCACCGTTTCTCTACTCCTAAGTTGTGGAGGTGTTTCCTCATACAGCAGTGTCCTGTTAGGAGTCCTGCTATCTTTCTTAGGTGTTCCTTTAAGAAATTGAAAGGGGTGACCATAGGGGAGAGGGTGTTGGAGTGATAACGTATATATATGAGCAAAAAGACGTCTCCCATTATATGAGTATTTTTCAGTAGCAACAGAATTCATGATATTAACGATTTCCGACAAATTCACCAACTTAAGATCCGTTAAAATACCTGATCCAGCACGGTTGACTTCTTTCAAAGACAAGGGACACGAAACATTTTCTAAAATTTATTATTCATTGGAATATTATGTTCAAGTGAACTATACAGTAAGCGAGGTAGATAATCAATCAGAAGACATGCAATTTCAAAAGTGACACTAGATTTATTCCTTGTTTTAGTTCAGTGAATATTAAAGAAGATGACGTTAAATGAATAACACCATCAAGCTGGAAGCAAGCGTAGCTCATAATGAAATTTATTATTTGAGGGATACTGAATACTACTAAGTATAAATTATGAGTTGTGAATGGATTAATGCAAAGTGTTCATTTTATCTGCGTCATTTCCTGAATAAAACGGAATCGATGGAATACAATTCAACACCAATGCGATACAAACATTTGTATTTCTTTCATTCGTACTCATTTTGATGACGGAAAATACATTCAATAATCACAACTAGGGTAGTTTTATATTTTTTCAATTAAAGAACAGTTTAATGAATCATGATGTTTTTAATTCACGTCTTCTGGACAAGATGAAGCACACTTTCTAATCTTATTCCTTCTTTGATGTGAACGATCTGTTCAAGGAAAATCTCCTTTCAACTTGGAGTTTGCTCAGGGGAAGAAGTCTCTTCAGCAAGAGAGGTTCCAATTCTGTCAGTAAATGAAGAGGTGTTTCAAACCAACAAGTTCCTCATTTGATTTTTGTTCTTTCGATCTCTCTCGTTTCCCGAGAGATATTTTGGACTAACTCTATTCTTAAAGGTTTAACCAAAGGAATGCTTTGTATTCTTCTTGATTTCTTCTCAATTCCACCTGATGGTATGTCTGTTGGAAGAATAATTGGTAGATTCGATTGTCAATTACCTCAAGCTCAGCTTGTATCTAAGTAAAATGAAACTAACGATATATTTAATATAGTTTAAGCATGTTCTGATACGTCCACGATAGAACCACTTGCAAATAATTTAAATTGATGCTGCAGAGTTTCCATAGTAACAATACAACCTTTCTTTGGTTTCACTAATGTTTTGGAATTCACGAGGTTGTCTGCTCCCAATAGCTCAAAAACACTAGCTAGGCAAACCAAAAGCATTCTACAGAAATTGATTCAAAAGACTCGTTATCCGAATTGAAATTCAGAACACATTGATTGATTGTGAAGATAAATGGGTCCTCCGTTAGGAGCAGTCATCTGTTGATACACTCATGGCTTGGAATTACCCTCAGGTTCTTGTGCAGGTGTATACGGGTGCAGACCTAGGACAGAAGTTTCAACCTCTCTACGATCCTATGCAACCGTATTTCAGGCGGACACACACATAGAACAATAAAAATTTTCTCAGACATCCAAGCTACTTTGAAAGCACTTAGCTCCTACCATGTAAGGTCGAAATTGGTATTAGACCGCCAAAAAAGACTCGCCTTAATAGCAGGTCTAGATCCTTGGCCACTCGGGCAAGGATGACAATGAGAAGGCAGACTCTCTTGCAAGGGAGGGTTCCGCTCGTGTCTCCCACAATTGGCATCACAATTAGTTCTGCTAAGCAAACATTAATAACTGGTTAGCAAGAAGAGCTTCAGACTTCTGGAATATACCAGGATTGGTTCATTCTAAGGCTTTTATACATCCTTCGAAATATATATCCAAACAAATGTTCGGCTATAGCAGACATTATCTACGGCGTCTAACAGGTCACTGTCATCTGAATCATCATATGCTGATACTTGGACTGTCAAAAGTTCCGACTTGACGTCTTTGTCTGGAAGATAATGAAATAACAGAGCATATAATTTGTGCCTGCTTCGCCGCGGCTCGAATTAGGTAGGTATCTGATGTTTGGCAGGGTCTCTCTGTTTTTGGACCTGGAATATCATTCACCAAACAAACTAATCGGCTCCGTTAAGAATCTGAATTTGTTAGGAAATCTGATTGAGTATAAGCCATAATAAACTTTTACGAGTCGCAGTGGAGGGCCTTATAGATCCACTCACCTAGTTGTAGTTTATTAAACTTAAATTCAATGGTGTGATAGTTTAATTGTGTGATTCAGAGGAGAGTTTTCCACTCGCAAACGTGGTTTAGCAGATGATATAAGTATCCACACAAGCAGAAAACTAATTAAAACTCGAACAACTTCAATTTTGGGAGCTGCTAATAATGTATCTGGTTCACATTCGCTGCGGAAGGATGGAGTTTTAAGTTGAACAGCTGAATTTCGGAAGAAGTAAATGGGACCCATTTTTTGTAATTTTGTGTTTCAGAGAATTTTGAAATGAGGTAGTTTATACAGGATGTCAATTTAAAAGCTCACAATGGACTCCGTAGACGAAAAGAGATATAAAACATTCCAAAACCGTTTCTAGGGTAAAGGGGGAACTGACATGAGAGAACGCTCGACCATCAACACCCATGCCTCACCTAAAAGAATTTAAATAGTTATCGAGAATCATAAGCATATCTCATAATAATGATTTTTTTTGTGCTATTAGACTTTTTATATATAGCTGTGATAATCCACCAAAGCAAATTGAAATAATGAAATTTGAAGTCAACATTCCTTTATCAACAACTGGAATGACCTGCTGAAAGTCTCTGTTCCTTCTGCTAATAGTTTGAGGATTGCATGACAATTATGTTAAGTCGCTACCTGCCTGATTTTATATTGTATTTCAAAGTTTTACTTGTGTTAATGATGAAAACAATAACTTGTGAATATACATTTTATTTCAAATAGGTAAACTGGTTTGTTATTACTATACAATTATTTAATCTTAACATTTATGTTACTCTGAAATAACTCCACAATAATTCCAGAATTACTTTCCTTTTTTGTGAGTGTGCCGCTCAAAACAGTCCATCCTGTTATTTGGCAATCTTAATTGAATTAAAAAAACAGGCCGTGTTTTGTTTTAATTTGTGTATCATCAAATATCTGTACCTCATTAATTTGATAATGGTTATTGGTGATTTTGAAAAAGTGGAAATAAAGCAAATTGGATGAAGATATACAAAAAAATGAAACACAAGATTTCCACTACTCCACCACAAAATCATCACTATCTCCATCATCACTGCCAAAATTAATAATAACTGTAGGCACATCCTATCTATCGAATACTACTTCTCTATCCCACCAATCTTGTATAATTTTTTCAGTGTGCTCTACTGTCTTTGACCAAATATCAGGAGTCAATTTTTCTAAGGACCTTTTCCATGCACCTAATGCTTGTTCTGTTGAAGAACCATCAGTTCCCACATGATCTCTATAAATTTCTTTAACTATGCCCCAAATATGTTCAATTAGGTTGACCATACAGTGGTAAGGGAAGTCTAAGCTCTTTGTGGCCATATTTTCCAGATAATATGTCAGATTCATATACTGTTGGTGGTTTATTCCTACAAAAATGTATATATTTAAACAAAATAAGCTATCTCAGTATCACCATAATATATTGAAAGATGTTCATATCAAGTTACAGTTTAAGTATTAAAGAGGAATATCATTTTGTATCAACCAGTTCTGTATATCAGCCTTTTTGGTAGATTTGGTAGACACTGCAGATTTGCCTAAATAATTAGTAATGAAAATAGCTGTTTTTTTAATCTTAAAGAAGCAATGGATTTAAAAGCACCAAAAAAACTTGTAAATATTAGACGATGATCGAATATGGATCGAATGTCAATAAACGTCAAAACATACTGGGGAATTTTACCAGTTGATCTGACAACGTCTTGAAGTTTTGCCAACCCGTTAGCTGTAAATTGCCCTGGCTATTGAGGATAAATTGTATTCACGGTTGGTTAATTAATATTTATTCTGATGAGCAGGGAAGTAACTAAAAATGACGTCATCGTCTTTTTATCGTAATTAAAAATTTATTATCAGATGCTTCAGTTGAAAAGCTTTCGCCTTTTTTAGGCTGGAAACCTTTTTATTTACGTTTAAATAATGATAGTAATTTTTTATGAACTAAATTTATACCTCGATGTAAGGTAATCGTACTTCTGAGCATTGAGTTATAGGTCCATATCGTTGAAGATTTATATTTTGAGGATAATTTAGTGAAGTATACCAAGAAGCCGATTCAGAAAATGAAGTGGTTTTCTTTTCCCTTTGCTATAGGCAGCTTCAGCAGCTTCTCTTATTTTTGATGGTGTTGGAAAATAGTAATTTCTATTTTTTATATCCATATTTAGTAGATTTTTAATACAATTTAACACAATATATCTGAACACTGAAAGATCTATGCACACCAACAATAATGTTCATAAGTTCAAGTCAAAATTATTTTGTTTCAAAAATTTCTTCGATTGATGAATTGTTTCTCAAAACATGGTAAATTGAAAAATAGATGACACGCACATTCCTAGTCGCTGATGACTCAATGTAGGTGCCTTCCAGCCGGGGACAGTAGCATATTAAGTTTTTGTCGATTTCATTCGATTCTCCTTATAAATGTATGTGACGTGGGCATAGTGCCGTGAGAAATAATATTTCTCACAGTATAAGCAATATTTGGTTTTAAAACTAAGTAAGCTATGAGAGATACGTCACTTTTTTTAAAATCGATTGCTTGTAGCAAAACAATGTAATATTATAGCTAAATCAAGGAAGCATCTGACACCAGTGATCAATGGGTATTATTCAGATCGAGCAATGGGTACATTATACTACAGTCGTGAATAAATACCCACATTTATAGTGGAAAATCGATTGCAAAAAAAAATTATACGGTTCTCTCTGTTGCAAAAAGTTCATTGGAAGTGTTCGTCAATGTGAAAAAGACGAGAGATTTTCTGTCTATATGGAATCGCAATGAATTTCTCGCAGGTGACAAATGAATGAAGTTTTTTATTTTATTTTTATCGATTTTCCACTGAAAAAAGTGTTTCCTTTCCGAAATAAAAACGTAACATAAATATCATGATATCGCAATAAAAGCATCTTGAGAACGAGACCAGTACTTACCTTATAGCGTCGAAATTAAAATGTTAATCTTGACGATAAAAAAACGACACTTAAATGTTGTAGTTTCGGAAAAAAAACGTTTGTTTATAAACGAAACTTCTACTTTGTTATGTTTGAGGACACTTTAGTAACTATAACAGATATAAGCTGTAACAAATCATTTTTGTGTAACGTAACCATGTAACCAAACAGCATATGGTATAAAACTGCATATATGTTATTCTGCTTGATTGATTGATTCGACACCACCGGTCTAAGACTTAGAGTTCTCGGCACCTCAGCCTTTAGGCTATTTGTGCTCTTAGTTGTGCCGTTAATATTAAGAGACCAGTAGCCCTTATGAGGCTTAACAGTCTTTTCCATAGATTCCTCTTGGAGAAATCCTTCCTTGGATGCTTTAGTCATAGGAGTCTATACCTCCAATGACATAATGCATCAAAGTCAAAGATAATGTGAGAGGCTATTTCCTCCTCTTTCATGCACAACCGACAAATAGGTTCCTCCCTAAATATGCCGATTGTATGTGGATGTGCTCCCTCAGGGAACAGTAGCCAGTGAGTGAACCCGCCACTGTCCCTATCTGGCTCCTGCTCAGGCTTAGTGATTCATCAGTCAGCTTCTCCGAGGGTTTTTTGGCCAAGAGTTTGCTCTGTTCCTGTTGATTCAAAAAAAAGGGAATGCTCTTAACTGCAGACTGCCCAATTATAGGAGCTTCTCCAGATGCTATTTATGATGATTGTGTAGTGGAAACTAAATTACCAATGTTGAAAAGTACAAGAGAAACTTATTTTGATGGAGCAAGTGATATTAGTTCCAAATATTTACATCAGATTCAGATGCACATGTGAAAAAAGCGATATTTGTTAGAGCGGATCCGGACTTTGAATCAAATAAAATAATTTCTCTTAAAACATATAATACTCGCCAGTTTTGTTGATGATCTACTGAAAAAGATGACCTGTTTTTTTAAATAAAATTTCATTTGTGAAGTACTGATACATCAATTTATTAAATAATTTTGAGCATTAATAACTCCACAAGCTATAACCGCACAATATTTATAGCTTTCCTTACTCTGGTTCTGGTCTATTGTGTCAAATAGTTTAAGCCCAACACTGTATAGAGTGTGCTGAAACGTATAATAATCATATAAGCAAGCAAAATACTGTTACCTGACTATCAGAGAGTATAAGGAGCTTTTGAGTTATTGGGAATACTAATACTTCGCTGCAAAAACTAAACCTACATCTTCCTGCTCACTTTAAATACTTATGCCCAACTGTGCAACCTCCACTTCATCCTCAAGGGCCATTACTGAGTTTCCTTCGAATGCATAAAATGTTATTGCTAATATGGTAAAGCATAATACAATTTACCTCATGTGTTGACATTACAGACTACAAGAAAATTATTGTGCAGACCATAAACAGTCTTCTTGTTCACAATATCTGTAGCTTAATTGAATACCTGATCGTCATACATTGTGTATTTGCCACCATCTGTTGCATTTTTTCATTTCTGTCAACAGCAGCTTTTTTATGGGTTTGTGGCGATAGTTTAAAATCAATATGAAATTAAAAGTGAGTGAAAGTAGTGAAGAGAATTGATATTCTTGACGTTTATAAATTTGATAGATTTTTGAGATCTGTCAACGAGTCAGATATTATACGGTACATAAAAGTGTTAATAAATATATATATATATATATATATATATATATATATATATATATATA
>CAJUYH010002712.1:0-37974 GCA_910591685.1 Galerucella tenella
ATATATATCTACATATATATGAATCCGTTTCAGATGTTGTGCGTAGACTTTTGCCCAAAGTCATGAGAGATAAACTTTTCGTCAGATGCAATTTCATCCATCTCAATATCCGTCATAAACATTCCATTATTCTGACATTTGTCAGTATTATATAAAAAGACATTTTAGAGATTGAATGTGTGTAAAAATAACTAGAAAATAATAAAAAATTATGGCGTAATTTAATGTAAAGTAGAAGAACAGAGCGTACGTTGCGCCACAGTTGGCAGACGAAAAATCTTGGCCATAAACCCAAACGTCCGAATAATTTGGGTCAACGATATAATTCACGCATAAGCATACAATTTTTACCATACATTTATAGATATACTTATACATATATATATAAATATAAAATTCAATATTCGCATGTTGAGCGAAAAATTTTATAACGAGTCATCGATTAACAATATGCATGTCGTGCGAAGATAATTCCATTAGGTTTATGTGCACTGGTGAATTTTACGACTAAACGCTATACATACATTCGCACATATATATATATATATATTAGACTGAATAAGAATGAGGAGAACGGATTGCACATGCACTCGATATAATTTTATGGCGGAAAATGGAAATTTATGATGATATAATGATGAAATACGCTTTGGTGATATGTGCTGCGAGGCCAGTCGCAGCGTTATATTTTTTAAATGTATTTTTTTTTATTTAATAGCTCCACCATGTCTGTTTTTCAATTCGCATCTTCGTTTTTCGTTTCTGGTGCTATTATTATTTTTGTCTAATATTGTTTATGACATTCAACGTTCACTCCTCTTACTCATCTCACATATTTTATATTTTTCATAAAACTAATTCAATTAATTAATTGTTTTCTTAATTTATTCACTTGCACCCTCAGTGAATGTTCATATTTATACTGTTATGTATATGTATATGTATATATCATCTTATTCATTTATTCATTTTTCATTCAATTTACAATTATATTTATATCACGCTCGCTATTATATATACTTTCTCTCACTTGGTTATAGACGTGAATGGACAGTAGTGCTTGCGATAGAAGAATTTATTAAGAATTATTTCATTTTATAAATTAGTCTAATTCAAATGAAAATTATTTATTGGCAAAATTAAATAATTTTTATGTATATTGAATTTAAATAAGTAACAATATTTATAAATCCGTACTGGTACATGTATATATACACGAGTTGTTTCAATTCGAATTTTTCAACAATCCACGCACGTACATTCAATCGAATTTTTAACATATTTTTCCTAGATACAGATCCAAGTTTTATTATGCCAATTTTTATAATTGATTTGGAAATGATATAATATATATATTCAACCCATATATATATATTCAAAGATTTTCCGTCAAATGTTGAATTGTGCATTAATATAAATTGATTTTTTTAAGTCAAGTCATTTAGATACATATGATTGAGATGTGTATTAATTATTATATCAGTTAAAATAAATTTTTTGTTTTCATACACAAACTTAAGTAGCATTTAAAAATTTACTGAACAAAAAGATTCAGTAATTTGAAAATTGAATTAAATATATAATCAATTATATATAAATATATTCAGTCTTTGATGAAATCAAACATGAATTTTTCGAAATCAACACATGTGGTACCTGCGGGATTCCTACATTTATTGTTGGATAATTGCATTAAAACCAATTCTTTTCATGATGTATATATATGGAAGTGTCATGTTACCATTCAATTTTGTTCTCATTACGAACTCATTATTATTATTTCCACTTCTAGAGTCAGAAAAATCTATATTTTTATGAAAGCTCATTTGCTCCCACTCAATCATTTATTCCCACCATTAAAATAAAATAATAATATATCTCAAAAGCTTTTTCCTCATCTTAATCTCATCAATATATTTCACACCATTATTTTTTCATTTAATAAAGTTTCGACCTGTTTTATATGTAATCCCAATTTGATTACTATTTGGGAAAATAAAATGAATAAAACCATTCCCTATATCTTTATTGAATATTAATTCGCATTAATATACTTTCCATTCACGTTTATTATCTCCTTAACGGCATCGACTAAATGACTAATAATAAACAACTATATATCGCAATAGTTGACAATTTCAATTGGACACTGGACATGATAATCATAAGTCATTATTTCGACTCATTATATATTTTATTTGATTGTAAATAGTCATCGCATTAATATGACAATCCAAATCATTGCTATGACAATATAATTCATTCTCACAACATGCGCTGTATTATTAACATTTCGAAGATCACCAGCACTTAATCTCTGATTATTGACATGTGCCATATGCACATATTTTTCCGCATCAAAAAGATGTAATCCAACATTGGCTGAACATCGAATCTTTACTCTCCCACCGCCGCCAACAAAATGACGTGTTTCAGCTCGCAGACGTAAGCCAAGAATTGTTGGAGTTGCCGCTGATGATATGGATATAATTGATGGATACATCACCGTATGCTCCTTGGCAACCTGCAATTGAATAAAAAAAAAATTTAATCAATTTATTGAATATTTATTAAATACGAGCAATTGACATGCGTTATAATTCATTGGGCTTTTATTGGTTTTTACAATCAAAATGCGATGAAATATACGTCGATAATTCAAAGGACTGACGGTTTATTCAAAGCGACAAGAGTGAAAAGGGGGCGGTGACAATGACGACAACGACGACGAAGAGGACAAAGGCGTGTGCAGAGTGAAACGATGGGAAAAAGATGTCGTAAGGAATATTTCTTGCATGCACTTTTCTTTTGCTCCCAAATTACGGTCAACATTTTGGCGTAGCGCCACACGTCGGGTTGAAATAAGGCACGGCGAGTTTCGCCCTGGCTCATGTATTAACCCCTCAATATATATATTCCACCCCGTTCTTTCGTCTGTGTTCTTTATTCTCCTTCTTATATATATATATTAATATCTATGTATTTCCCATTTTCATTCTCTCATTTTCATTGCCGACGTATCTTCTGAGATTTACGCCCGGTAGAAGCATTCGTCTTGCGATTAATCGAGCGTGTTGTGCACAATTCGAGAGCTACCGATTTCTGTAGAATATATATATATATATATACATGTATATATATTAATAATATCCAATATGATTTGTAAAGTATGATGGCGACAGTTGTTCACAATTTATCATACGGAAATGAAATTTATCGGTGTTATTAATGAATTTGTGTTGCTATTAAATATATAAGGAACGGATTATAAAGAAATAGAAAAGAAAAACAATAAGAATAGCCGCTGATAAAAAAAAAGTTATTAACTAAACATTGCAATATATATTGTAATTATGACGAGTAACTCAATGATAAAATGGGATTGAATTGAAAAAAAATATATATTTCAGTCGTTTTCAATTTCAAATTAATTTATGAAATATATCGCGAGGACAATTTTTTCAATTCCACTAAAATTCATCTGCGTCAATAATAAAAAAATACTAATCAAATGTCAAAAATATCGCAATGGAGTTTCGCAATTACTGATCTCGTGGCGGTGTTATTGAATTGAAGTTGGGAATAAACCAAAGAAACCATTAAAAAGTCGTAATGTGCAGTGGAGCTAACACAACTTGCTGAGAGAAAAACTTGAAATAAAACAAACATATACACACATACATAGACGACTGTAGCCCATCTAGTTTCATACGTATAATTCGTACATATCTGAGTATTTCTCGCAAAGTGATGTGTGCTGGAGGAAAAAAATAAATAAAGCTCATCCGACGTAATTCGAACATTCGCGGTAGAGAAACGTAATTCATGGCAGTGTATTTCCGAGTCTTCCATATAGACACACGCACATATAAACATATATATATTACTATACTCTGTTAGATATACTCTCATTCTCTTCGCGTCCGAGATCCTTCCCGTTTCGCATCACGCCTGGAGAATCCCAGTGTCTCGTCGTGACGATATGAGCCGAGACGTGAGACCCATATACAGATATAAAGCAAACGTATGTTGAGAACGTGAGTCATGTGTTTATGTGTAAGTTTGATTTTATCTATGTAGTATATATATGTATACTATATATTACATCGTGTGACAAGAACAATCTCTTTAATGACTCTTTGCTTGTGAATTTGATTTTCTGTTCGATATACAGCCAATACACACAAAATCATATCATTTGTTAATTGTAATTATCATATAGACATAAAATATTGTGAAATGCTTTGTAAATTTGGGAGAAAATATTCAGTTTTCTAACTGATCTATTTTTATTTTTGACTTTGAATATTTATATAAATTTTTCCCTCTCCACATTTGAATGTATTATTTGTTTAGTTATTGTTATTATATTATGGGACAAAAGCTCCTTCACTTTTTGATATAACTATTTTAATTTTTTGAAACAATTGCTAAGTGCAACTCAGCATACTTGTATAAAAGCTTTTTGCTATTTATCTATATAGAAATAGATATATATTACAAAGTTATAAAATTAATTTAGTAGTTTTTCCCTGTACCTCTGCCGTAAATTATTCCATTCTTCCTTGTACTTCTGTATCATTATTTCTTTATGCGATTCAAACTTCAATATAACACTATTTTAAATTGTAGATGTTGAAAAGGACAATATCCATCAATATTCACATAGAATCTCAGTGAAATATCGTTCATTACCTGCTTTGTCATTTTTATATATTACTACTAACCCTATTATTATAATTATTATGATATTATTTTTATCAGAACAAAAATTATATGTAGAGTTTGTATGGAAAAGTTTCAACAACTTTTATTTAATCTCATAAATTGTTAAGCGGCCGTCGCTAATTTCTCAACTGCTCTCCTCTTTCATCTTTGTACCTTCTCTCCTTCGAGCTGATGCCGCGTTCAGCCTGCTCCTAGGCCCTGAAGCACACCATTTCTCTTCACTTAATCTTTCGAACCATATACAATATATCTATATATCTCGGCTGTTCTATTCCTTCGCACGTCTCGTTTTCTCGCTTCACGTTCATTTTCTCGTCGGTGCCATCACCACGGCAGAGATTAAGTGGCCAAGCTGCACGACGCTCTGAACTTCGTACATTATTGACCCCCCTTCGCCACCGTCATCCCGCGCTATTTTATGTGAACGAGGGTGAGAGTGAGAGGAAGTAGAAGATGGAAAGAATGAGAAGAGAATGTTATGGAAGCTTCATTCAGAACCCCAGCGGGATTTTCCGGGGAAAACTGCAAAAGCGATCAGGCCAAAGAGGCGTCGTGCTACTGTATGAATCCTCTTTTCACCCTGATACTGCTGGCGGTGGTGCTGTTGTTGTTACTGATGCACTTCCACTTTCTATCTTATTAATATATATATCTATATATGTAGAGAAAGAGAGAGACTTCCTTCCTTCCTTTTATATTATTTTTTTTATGTTTCACCCTCTCACCTCGTAAATCTTTCGTTTTTTTTTCTTTTCCTTTTTACTTCATCTCTATTTTCTCTATCTTATTTTCCGTTGTGATCATTTTCATTCTCTTCCTCTTATTCTCAACAATCCTGGCACGTCTTTGCCCTATTGTTCGTCGTATTCGTGCTGCACACCCATAGCAATCTTCCATTTTACAATTGAAAAATAACATTCGTGACCTGTGCATGCTTTATATATATATATATAAATTAAAAATAATAAATAACTTTGGAGTAAATGAAACGTTTGGTAAAGCACGTGCAGAGTACTTTCATATGGCACATTTGTTATAATTTGATTTTTCTTTGATAATATTTCGCATATATACAAGTTCCTTCTATGAATAAACGCAGACTAATTTGAAAATTTGTAATATAACCGGTATTTATTTGAGTACAGTTATAAATATGTATCAAAATTTAAATATATAAATGTATGTAAATGGATATGTATACATTTCAGGTTGTTGATTAAATTTAATGATAAAAAACGAAATTGAAGCCAAATATTATTAATTTTCTATGGTACATTTCAGGTTTGACTGTGTTCAATCACTGCTGATGCTTTGTCTAATTTTTCGTGTATATATATACATCATATACATACATATATACATGTAAATATATATAGACATTGAAGAACATTCTAAATGTATATATGTATATCGGATGTAGCATATTCATTTGCACAGAATGACGAAAATGTTCGAGCTATGCGTCTGGCGTATACGGTTTGATTAGTCGCTATTACCATGACACGAAACACTGAATAATTCATTACCATTCATGTGCTATTTACGTGATTGGACGGCCACCAATGCAGGCAATATCTTTCTATATACATACATATAAATATATTTTCGTATACATATTTTGTTTTGTCATACGTAGATAGACATTTTTCTGTAATTTTAACATTAGGTTATGCACATGGATACAGACAACGTGTCATTTTAATAAAAGTTGCATTGATTATTCCATTTATTTTTCATGTAGAACCTCCGATATATATATTTACTTATGTATTTACTTTGACAATGGAATAAAATACATTGAATTATATGCAATTATTCATTTGTTTCATCTATTGAGTTTTTTTTCGAATTTTTTTCGAAAGAATAGGATGCAGAAGATTGAACATTTTTTTAGCACGATTTCAATGTTGCTTTGTTAAACGTGCAACAGGAGATGAGTAGAAAAACGTATATATATATAGATATATATATATATATATATATATATATATATATATATATATAGATGTATACCTGTGTAGATGAGTTTAAGAGAAAGAATGAACGATGATGAAATGATGAGATCTCGAGTTAAGTCACACGAACCTTTGTCTTCCTCGGAAAATTAGGCAAGACTCCACATTACATTATCTTCTACCGCCATTTTCCACATTTCTCTATACCGGTACCTTACTTTTTTTTTCTCATGTATATATGTATAGAAACAGATAGATCCCTCGTGTACATCAGAGCGAATGTCCCGTGTACAACTCCCACGATAATTCCCCTTTTACTCCTATACTTTCATTTTTTGGTTTCTTTTCTTGGACTTCATTCTATTTTCTTTTTTTTTCTTTTCTTTGTAGGCACTTTTCTTTGTTCTCATTCCCAGGAGTTTCATGCTCTCCTTTCTGTCTCTCTTTCTTTTTAAATCGAGTACAAAGCAGTAAGCATCTGCGTGTTTCCACAATATGTAGACTACGGTTGAATATATTTTTTCGATATTAAGTTTCACAACATAATGTTTAATAATTATGAAGTGAATATAACTGCAAATACTCCATTTCTATGTGTCATTTATTTATTTTTTAATAATTCAATTTATTAAAAATATTTTCAGGTGACTTATTAAGTGATGTATATTTGAATATGGTCAGGCGCAATGCAGATGTGGAATGTGATTGGCCATAGAATTATGTTCCTTCAAACTGTCCACAAAATAAATTACCGTTTGCAATTAATACCACTTTGCAATTTTTACAGTTGATAAATCTGACCAACTGTTGGAATGGTTGCGACAGATTATTTGCAAGATAATAAATTGCTGAAATTGATTGCAATAAGTCGTGTGTTTTCTACACTGCATTATTATCTTTCAACCACTATCACAGATCTGCAATTATTAGCATATACCCGCATATATTTTATTAATCTTAATAAATTGTTATATATAATAACATTGGAAAATTTATTGATGATATAGGAGAATAATTATCGATAAACTAATGATGAAATAAATTGGTAATGTCTCAATATCCAATATCTTATGGAATTCGAAAGATATAATCGAATATTTCAGCTCTAATACCTATACATTTATATAATTAATGATCTAAAATATATTTTCACATATACAGGTAATTAATTATTTTAGTAATTTATTTCATTACGAAAATACAATTGAACTCTATTCAATATAGTTATATATCTTTATACACACGTATTTAGACTTCATTAATATACGGGTTTATCGATTTATCTCAAGGAAAACGAATTACGCAATTTAGTCGCCAGGTCGGGTATATATAGGAGTTTATCCTTTCCACGTGACATGAAATATCGATGAGAATAGACTGAGAACGATGGCTGGAGATCCGATAGCGCGTCTCGGATATACGGAAATTCGCGCAGAATAATCGCGTTATGAGGATGTGGATCGAGTGCATCCGAGACGAGATGAGTCACGACATCACTGTATACACCATTGCTAGTAATAGTAGTAGTGTAGTAGAAGTAGGAGTGAGTAGTGGTAGTAGTAGTAGCAACAGAATAGATGCAGATGTAACGGTTGTGATGTCGTCGTTGTGTCATCTACATGTATGCACTGGGTTGACTAACGAGTAGAGAGACGTTTATTAGTCTATTGGACTATATGCTATTGTCCAACCTGTACATGAGGAATTTTCTCATGAGGATTTTATATGACCACATATAGGGCATGTGCAGGAGAGTAACTTTGGTGTCTTTTACGACTCAATTAAAATACAGGAATAAATTTATACTTTAAGATAATATCAATATAACTGAAGAAATATGTATTGTAGTAGAGACGGCATATCTCGGAGTAGTGTGGGAGAGATGCCGCAGTATCGAAATATAAAAAAAAACGTTTGATATTTAGTTTTCGCTCTCAAGTCCAGTGTAGAATGAATGTTATAAAGATGGCGCAAGTGTTATGTCAGTATTTTGAGGATTCAATGGACTTTTCTCCATTATTAATGGTTTTTTGCAATTGTTGTTCAGTCCACAAGACTCTTGGGAGTGCACTGGGGCTTACTTCTGTTTGACATTTTCGTGATATTTTTATGGAATGAATGTAATTTGAATTTTATAAAAGTCATTGCGAAACAATAACTTTAAAAACATAGCATGCGACATGTCTTCTTTTTGTTGGGAGAGATGCCACACTCGCTTATCAAGATCACAAGTTTAAAACGCATCAAAATGTGGTATTATACTTGTAAACATAACCTCAAAATACTAGAAAAAACTCACGAATATGAAATAATACTACTACATTGCAACGAATCTTATTTATTAGAAGAATACGTAAAATTTTGAAAATAAAATTTAATCTTACATTCGTAAATTCCAGGATGGTCAATGATACTACTAAAAATAAATACTTACCATCCTATAGACACTGACTAAACAATCAACATGGAGATATGATATTGACTAACTTATCGCATGATCATCGAAATATATCACATGCGGTATCTCTCCCCGTGCGGCAACTCTCTCGCATTCACCCTAACGTGTGATATTTCTTATCTATATATTACACTATTCTTCATAAATTATTTAATTGACTCAAAAGACGAACTCTTATATTCCACTTTTTTTCTACATTTTTTTTTTATAACGGCCATTCCTCTAGAGAGGTATTATATATACTATATATGTGTAGTTTAGATATACGAGTTCTCGGAGTGTCAGAAGTATAAACTCGAGGGAGTTGCTGTTGAATGCATCCCATGTCAAGATAAATAAGATTTAGGATGACACTTATATTTTTACATTTCAACTTTTCCCTGTTATTGTATTATATTTTATTATAGACATTTTCATTCATTCAAAGATTGAGAATAATATTTAAATGTCATGGCTGCATTTAGAAATAAATCTCAACAATCATACAATGCACAAGAGTCTTCGACACACACACACATACATATATATATATATATATATTGCTCCCTATTTTTTTTTGCTACGGCCGTTAATTCAAAAATTGAAGACACTATTGATACTGTTGGTATAAACCTAACTGTAATAATCATTTAAGTTTAAGCACTTTTTGTTACACGTAAAAATTACTAAAAAAATGTGACAAATGGACAGTTTTTACAGTGAGCCGACGACTTAATTATTTTTAGCAGTTAAATCAGCTATTTACCAAACAGGGTTAAATTGCTAAGCTTTGAATATTGTAATGTTTTCATTTTCGCACAGCATTCAAATTAACATCATACGAATATCATATTGAAAGATTTATCTATAAATAAATATACATGAAGAACAAATAATACTTTATACTATTATTAAAATAAAAGTTTATATTTAAGTTGCGTTGATATATATTTGTGTAATTGGAACAACTATTACCACATTCTCAACTTTATTATTTAAAATTTAATTAATTATATATTCATTTGTATAATATTTTGTATAATTGGCTTTTCAGTAATGTAATTTATTATGGAGACGATAATAAATTTCATCCACCTATTTTTAAATGAATCACATTGTAACACTATATACTAAAGGTTTTGCGTCTCTAGAGTAAAGGGCTTCATTGTCCTCATCTAAAATACAGACACGAGGTATATATTATATATCGTGTTGCATATAGTATATAGATCCCTGTTGAAATAAAGGTGGTGTACGTAACAGTATATAGTTATATGATTATATCGGGAATCCGATGCCGACTAACGAACCTCTATCAACATACGAGGATATTTTCTCAAGGTGAGTAGACTCAACGATGTTACCATATGTATTGTCAGCCCCCCCCCCCCCCCCCATCAGAGCGTATAAATATAATTTTATTCAAACATTCTTATTTCAAATTCTAACATGCGTAAACGATCTACACTGGATGACAATCTAGCCGCGTGTCCCCACATCACAGTTAGTATTTAAATTAATTTTACCCTGACGTCATCAACAAAAAATAGAAAATATGAGAACCTTGATGTCTCAAATACGGTTGAAAAAACTTGAAAATGATTACTCAGTCATCAGCAAATAAATCAAATGCGTTCAAATGAGCAGAGTCAAAATTGTCGAAACATTTAATCATCATCGAATTACAGAATTCGAGAAACTCCTCCATTGTTTGGGTACTTTGTCCAATCAGCTTTGAAGATAATATTGTGAATAAATCGAATCTCAACGTAAAATAAATTTAACCAATAGAAATAAGTCCACGTGGATTCGAAGTGTCACTAATGCAGATAATGGATGTCAATAAATATTGAAACCCACGCTCGAAACGAAAGGATACATTTCTAGTTGCAGTGTTTAACGTCAATAGACCTTCACGTTAACTGACCTCCAGTCAAAATACTTAATTCTGTCACCCCAATTCAGCGGTAAAAAAAAATCCATTGCTAATTAACGTTAAGAGAAACCTTCGATATATTGTGACGGCCTAGAGTAAACAAAAAAAAACTTGTGTTTGAATTCAATAAATATAATTGTTTCGTACAGCATCAACATCATTTAATCAATCACTTTACTTTCTATCGCAATTATCTCAGCTGCGCATAGCAACGATCGTGCAACGATCCCAATACTATTTCACACATTAAATTGCTGAATTAGATTAACGTTATATTTATTACAAAAATCCAGTTGAAGAATCAACGCCGCAATCCAGCCAGGACATAACAGTATATATGTATACAAACACGGCAAAATATGAGAGGATATATGAACAATAAAGCGATGGAGTATATATGAGAGGCGAAAACGGATGATGGAATGATGCCAGTTCACATATATACATAAAAAGGAATGCAGGTGAGGGTGACGGAGAGGATGAATCACCCTCGTCACCTCGTTATCGTGAGCTAGCTATCGCCAACGCTTATCTAGCTAGCCGACCACATTTCAACGATACGTGCCGATACCAACTGGCAATCGGCCGGGAGGTATACGTGTATGGTCATTTTACGTATTTTTGTTTTGTGTCAATTTTTATTTTTATTGTTTTTTTTCTGTTGTTTCATCTATTTCCTTTCTTCAGATTATTATTACTATTGATATTATTGTTTCTCACGTTTTTTTTCTTATGCTCTGGTACCGTAGAATATTTCAATCTATCATTCAAGTTTCATTATATTTTATTTAGAATATTATAATTTATTTTTTTTAAATATTAATATGGTTGAAGATTAAACAGAGAGTGGAAAATGTTTCGCATTTATATTGCACTCATTGCTATAGTACTCATTATATTTGGCTAATATAAATATGTGTGTGTGTGTGTGTGTGTGTGTGTGTGTGTAGGAAGTTATGCCTTCTAGTGCCGAGATTTTGTGAAAATTTATGACTTGCCTGACCGATAAAATCCGCACTTTTTTTCCGCTTCCCGCTTTCTCTTTTTTTCTTCTCTCTGCCCTCAGTTGCGGCACATCCATGAGAATATCCGGAAGGTTTACGGTATCACGATTGTGGAGGACGAGGGATAGTGATAGAGATGGAAAACGACAACTGGCCCGTGTGTGGTCGACCCAATATAAACCACGTATATATTGCTAAACTTTTATGTCACAGACGATGATACATAACACGACAATATATATTGTGAAATATGTGCACGGAAAAAGCGAGATAACACACGGTAATATTAAGATTCTGGCTAGACTATCGAATTTATATAATAAAATTGAAATGTCACAAAGTAACTTATAGATAATTATTCATTTCAATTGCTGAATTTTTTTCCATTACTTTTTTTCCACAGTTTTCTCATTGCAAAATGAATCATTCTATTTTTTATCAATTTCGAAAAATTACTCTCCATAAATAATATCGTTTTTTCACATATATTGAACTCAAATGAATAATTGTTATTATTATTTTTTAACTATACATAGTTTTTAAATATTTCTTTAAATTTCCAATACATGAATCTGTTTATCATGTCGTTATCGCTTATCCATAAAAATTCATGAGTCAGTGTTTACGACTCTCTCGCGTGCTCATTCACGGTTGAGGAAAAATCGGAAAACAATCCTCTCGAGAGAGTGCCAGTGTACATATACTATCTATCCTCACCATCGTCTTCCCACCCCTGGTCACCCACTCTCTCTGTCGCTACCTCTCTTTCTCTCTTTCTCTCTTTCCGTCCATTTATCTATCCCTGTTACACTTTAACCGTACCATCACTATAATTTTTTTATTTTTCTCTTTTTTTTTTCTCTTTTCACACCTCTTGCAGAAGATAAATCTGTATAGACCTATAACTACTATTCATGGTCCGTCAATTGATGCACGAAACGTGAATTGGAATTTCAAGAGTATGACAAACATTTCTACATATTCAAACGTCATATATCATACGTGATCATGAAGAAAACGAAGAAGAAGAGGAAGAAGAAGAAGAAGCGGAACAGGAAGACGAAAAACAAAACCAAAAAAATTCACTTGCACTAAATAAAATAAAAAAAAAACATATTGAAAAAAATTTCGATGCATATATGAGTTTCAAATATGTATATGAAAGATGAATTTCAACATTATATTCATACGCATAACTCTTAGAATATTGATTCAACACTCTACATATGTAACGAAAGTATCAAACGCGCATATAATGACGATGAAATCCGTCGTGAGAGGATGGCAAATACGGCTGAGTACTCATGTAAAGTACACATTGCGAATTGCTCTCGTACAGCATTTCAACCCTCGGGTCATATGCAATGAATTTAACGAGGACAGGACATCGATCGGCATTAATACTGCTTATCCAATTAGTCGATAGTGAACGACGACCGATTGTAGAGCGTATCCATTTTGGCGAAGCGTTACGTGTATGCATATATGTGTGTATGTCCATAATACAGACGTATATGATACGTGAATACATGTATAGACTTGTATACTATATTAGGTAATTTTTCTCACATATCTACGAAGGCCATTATACGACGTCTTGGACACTGTTTATATGCGGATTATCATATCCACCATAGCGATGGCCGAGTATAAGGAATTTCGGATATGCCAGTAACTGTCAGCGTCCACAAAATCGATAATAAATGTGTGCGTCGTGTTATTGCAAAACAACTGCATTTACCTATATATATATATATATATATATATATATATATATTTGTATATACATTGCTCCATTCTCTCTGATGTCAATTTATATCGTTCCCTTCCTTACCACTTGCACTAACCCTCTGTATCCAGATGTAATTTGCCTTTGATTACAATGACGTCCGATCGATTTCGTATAGCAAACCCTCCGCAGTTGGCCAATTATTATGCTTGATTAATTTCGATTAATATGTATTAGCCTTTGTACGTAGACATGAGAACCGTAGCATGTATGCATGTATATATATATATATATATAGCGATTAAGTAGATATATATGTATAGATACAAGTGATCATGTAATGGAAATGCGAGTTGGTATTCTGGAAAATTATTCGTATACGTGAATAAAAGTGTTTTGCAAATTGAATTTCATTGATATTGATAGAGTGGAATTATTGATGATTTTTTTTCCAATTCTATAAAGTTAATGTGTAATTTATTGGTGTATTATTGGTGTTTGATTTTCTTATTGGATAAAATTCATTAAATTTCTCATCTCCATGAATTATCTATGCAGCTGGATAATGTAATCAATATTTGAAGGATTTAGCAGAGCCGTAATATAAATACATCGTATGAATGCAATGAATATAAAATCGATGCGGTATTAATTATTACCACTTACTGGAGATTCATTTACAGGTTCTCGCATCGAAATATGATACACCGAGAAATAGAGAAAAATATGAATGGAGATATTGAGGTGAAGAATCATCGGTATGAATTATCCCATAATTACAATAAATTACCAAACATACGAAAAACATAAATAATCATGCTGATAAATTTATTGAATTTTTTTGTTTTCTAATCCGTATTATTGTGATTTTTTTAATTCCCATTAGCGCAATATATTTGCAGAGTAACGCTTTACAGTTGTAATTTCGTAAATCAGTTCAATTGCAGTCAGCAAATCTGAGGTTAAATTTCACATTTGGGAATAATTGGAAGCTCAGCTCTATACAGTAATATATATATATAGCTTTGTGGTATGTACATCTCACGACTGATGTTATATACTGGAGTTTCTCTGATGCTCAATATATACACCCGACTCTCGCTTTTCTCTTTCGCGCGTGCTTTCACTCGCTCTCTGTCTCCCTTTATTCCTCGTTCATTCTCCATTTCTCTTGGGGGTAATTCGAACAGTTGCTTTAATGTACTTTACCGGTATGCCGTTGATGGTCCAGTGCAGACTCGCCTTTGGTACAGAAGGCCAAGCACTACAGTTTGCTGTCACGTTCTCTCCTACTGCGTAATGGGACGACAGTCCGGTAATTTCAGGTCCCCGTTCTGGTAAAGCTGAAAATGTAATTTCAACATGCTTCAAAATGTTGTTTACTTGTAATAAAAAATGTATACAAAGGGGGAGGAGGCGAATAGTGCGACGAGGGCTGTTGGTGCGTATCTCCATGTTGGAGGGTTGGAAATGCTTTGAAAGTAGATGATGGCGTAGGTATATGTGTACAAAAAATATATGTATATATATATATGTACTATTTACTTGTGTATACATATTTAGGAATATAAATAGAAAGAAGTTAGCAGATGTAGAGAAGAGTTGTGAAAGGAATAGAGAGGGAATGTATGGTGAAGATGAAAGGTTCATAAAAAATATGAAAGATGAAAATATAGGGAGCGAAAAAGAAATGAATTTTTGATGAGCAACTGACAGATTGTAGGAATAACAAGTAGTAATTGGACATTGTATATGTATGTATACGAAAACTTTCATGAGTAATATGAATTCATTGATTTTTACGTTGGATAACATCTCGGAAGTATTCCATATTGATTCATTCAGTATAAGACAAGACTGCGCGCTATTTAAAAAAAAAACATGATTGTTTCTATTCTTTGTTTAAAAAGTAATTTTTTTTTCATCGTGTATAATATGAAATACACTACGGTTTGATATACTTATTATTTTCAATTCTGCAGCGATTTCTCAGTAAAATACTGGGCAATATTTTATCAAGCATTTTCAATTTGAATTTTAATGTAATGAATGGATTTCATTTCAATTAAGTATTTCGCTCAAACAATCGAAACAAAAAATACAGAATACAGTATTGACTATGGGTATATATATGTAATTAAAATTTGGAACGTCGGTTAGTAAGTTGCATTTGTATATAATTAAAGACCAGTGAAATATATAGAGTTTCGTTAGATATCTTAAAATAAATTTTGAGTTGACATTCACTGTAGGTATTAGGGAGTATTGGAACTACAGACAATGGAGAAAGCTAATTGTCCATCGATCACTCGATTTATCAGTTTATTGACCAGTGTGGCGGGCATGTCGAGACGTAATTGGCACTTGGGATTATGAGGGACATTCGGCCATTTCGCTGGATTTCGAACGCTCAATTAAACATCCCCCGTTGTTTGCGCACGCGGGAGTTCGCCAATGAGAGAATTAGAGTCGAGGATATATATACATATATATTTATATACGTATAGATGAGGCAGGGTGACAACTCTACTCTGGATCCATTAACGCCTTTCCGACTAAATTTTCACAGTGGCTATTAACAAATTATTTTCCGCCTTAATGGTGATGAATAATAATACCGTTATTTTATATATTAGAAGATATTATTCATTATTTGAGCATGTATACCAACTTGTATTCATTATTTTTTCTTTTTTTTTGTTCACCTTTCTATGAGGGTTGAGATTAATCTCAAATCGTTCTACCGAGAAGGCGCTTTCATTGCTTGAAAGGTTGATTTTGCGCAACGGATTTATTTTTTATTTTTCAAAAGCTTATTTCTTTTGCTTTCACTAAAGGGGGACTTGGAAACCTACTGCCATATCATAATGTCTTGATTCTCAACGGGCAAATTGACGATTATATTGGCTCCTACATATACATATATATATATATGTATATAATATGAATAGTAACTAGCGTCTTCAGTCGTCGGATTTGTGTGTGACAGGATGAATCTAAATTATATAAATATTTTCCTTTCAACCATTTACTAAGATATATCATAAAACGGCCGAGGGCTTTTGCGTTTTAATTTTTGTCTTTCACAAATCGTCTTCTTATTTTTCCGACCGTTTTTCGTCCTTGTTCATTCTCATTCCTTTCTCTCACAACTTTCTTCTGAAACGTCTTTGACTTAATTTCTTTCATCATTGCAATAACTATGTTTGTAAAAGCCTCCAGGGTCCATACAGTAGGGCAAGATCGACATTTAAGAGAGTGACGACGAATGAAAGAGTCAGAATAGGAAGGAGCGAGAGAGAGAGAGAGAGAGTTATACGCATATATATCTATAGATATCTTTGGAAGTCAACTCGGGGAATAGAAACGGGTTACTTCTCCGGAAGACGGCTGACGTCGTTTCTACTGGTTTTTCCTTCTTCACACCATTCTCTTTGAGCGGCATAGAACATGAATATTTACAGGCTTATGAATATTTACAGGATACTCGAAAGTACGTGTACTGGTCGCTGGTTTTGACTGTATATATATATATAAAACGTTGTAGCTCAACTAATACCATTGCGCATGGTCTCGCGTTATAACGAAAACCAACCAAACGTATATCTCTCGTTACCTATATCCATTTTCGGATATGTATATAGATGTTGTATGGTATATCATATAATGCTGTGTATATGTGCATGCGAAGCTGCCGGAAAATGGAAATACTTTTATCACTGCAAAAATTTGCAAGACAAATGTGACCCTTGAATCCACCGTGGCAGTGGATCATTAATCACTGTGTTAATCTTTTTACCCAGATGTGTTAATTATTCACATGATAATTACATACACGTATTGTTTGTATATTTATATGAATTTTTTGATCGTTGAATTAATTTTATCTACTCGACAAGTTGATTGCTCAATTCAAACAAACATTTTTCATTTATGTTCAATATTTATTTATATTGGTAAAAAAGAGGAAAGTGCTTTTTTTTTCTTTTGATAGGTACTTTCAGTGCTCTTCTGCCCGATTCCATTTTGATAGGTCAGTTGTTGTAATAAATTACCATAGTTAGTGATGTATATGTATATATACACATTGATTCAGTGCTTGTTATCTTGCATAACGACATCTTGAATCATGTGTAAAAGAAAAGAACTTTCCAATCGTTACTGCGATTCTCCCATTCGCATTCTTTTTTTACTTATTCTTTCGTGTTTCTTATACCAGAATTCTTCCATTGTTGAAGATTGTTCAAGGAATTGAAGAGCGAATGAACTGCCAGGAAATTGGATTTTTCATTCGTTTCTACTTCACTCTTTAGAATTTTCAACATTTTGTTTTTTCCATTTATACTTTACCAAAAAAACAAATATAACACATAAATGTATATATATATATATATGTGGATATGTTGACACATATCCAATATTCACTATTGCATTTATGTACACAGTTTTAGTGCTTGTACAAATTATTGAAACACTTGTTCATAAGGCTTAGAAATTGAGTTGAGTATGCCCATATCATTGTTAACAAACTGGCGTAATTGAATTATTTGTTGTATATTTGTCGACCTAGATAACCATTGGGCCATGTTATTTCAAATGCCATTCATGTAGGTTTCAAATTATCCGTTATATATGTTGCCTTCGTTTAATTCATGTTCACTCAAACGAGCTTCATTACATTAGTACTCATCCTCCTCTCATTTATATATTTAATAATTATTATTCGAATAATTTGCTCTCGAATTTTCCCTGTTTACTCGACATAATAATACTTTTGCAAACTGTATACACATATATTATCAGTTGTGTTATATCCACTTTTATATGAGTTTATATTTTAATGGACTGTATATATATGCAAGTAGCGAAAGTGACGTCAATGCCAGACAATGAAAAAGAAAGTACAGCATGTCAGTTTTTCAATATAAATATATCTAATATATTTATATTCTATAAAATTTATACTTTGAATGTTATTTTATGTAGGGATAGGTTGTTCTCGTGACGTTTTTGCTATTCGGATTCCATTACTTGAGTCATTTCGCGAAGACCATTTCATATACATAAATACATATTACTTTTGCGTAAAATATTCAAGTAGGAATATGTCTTTTCTTTTTTACTCTATTTCCACTCCGTTTTTTTTTTCTTACTACTTTTAATGATTACGATATTCTGATGCACTCGACTCCAAGATCGTTTCATCATTCAGTCGTAAAAGCGAAGAAAATGAAAAAGGTATTGGACTTTACTCTCTGTGTATATATGATTGTCAAAGAGATAGTTCTAAGTAAAGTGCCTCCATTCCATTTCAATATTGTTATTTTTTAGTTCCTTTTATCAATCTAAGTGTACATATATATATATATATATATATATTATCTATTATTGTTATACTTATGTTAGAGTTGATAGCTATGTAAGTATAACGGGCACATAAATGAAGCTCTCGTATATATATAAAATATTATGCGAAATGTTTTCTTTCATTTTTTTTTTGTACCAATGCAGATAATCCTTTCGAATACATGAGTTGTAGATATGTGTTATACTGCTGTAGAAACACGTTATCATAGAAATCGCGCTATTGTCCAGGGCATGTGGAGGCTGGTGCTTAAACCCTCTGCATATAATGGAGGATTATTTGATGCTTTCTAGAATTTTCGGTGTGTTCTGTTGACTTGGTTCAGTTCACTTGGTTTATTATTTTCTAGGTAATATTGTGACTGTCTCAATTTTAGCTTTCTCTGTTAAAGAAAAAATATGAAATATGTATAAATATATACTCGTGAAGAAAAATGATTATAATGTGAATAAAAAAAGAATATCTTCATGAATTTTTAAAGAGTGTGTATATATATGTGTGATATTTGCTTTTGAATAAAATTTATACTCTGGCCAACTATTACCGGCTGGCTGGACTATTTTCTTAGATATTTCTGCTTTAAAATTCTATTTTCCTTAGGGTATTTTAGAAAATTCCTTATCGACATCTTTACATTCTTATGCATTCTCTGCACGTTGTAACTTTTTTTTTTCCTATGTTTCTATTGTTGCCATGAAATTGTTTCATAAATTTTTATCTTTTATAAAAATTCAATATTTCATCACAAAATATATATCTATTATATATATAGCGAATGGCTGATAGTAATGACGGAATAATAAAATTTTTTTTTCCTATTAAGTGTAAATATTTTGTGATGACTCAACGAATTTTTATAGAATATTTAGTTATATATATTATATATCATTTAACACTTGATACAATAATGATATCAATTTCAAACGTGCCGAAATTATATAATCAAAATATTAATTAATATGTAAATAAGTGTCATTAATTCTATGAAGTATTGATCAGCCATTGAATATAATTACTATTAGTTATGAATACTTCCCAATTAATATTAAACTAAAATAATAATTGAATTTCCATCGAGGCGGCCGACATTGTGGTCGAAAATAACGAAGGCATCTATACACATAACCATTGTTTTTTAATCACTTCCTCTGTGTATAATTGCATTATTTATATAAATCAATTTCGTGATAGTTCAAGAGGTTTTTTTCGCCATTTCTTTTCATTCTCATAAACATTATATAAACTAACTTTCAATATAACTCTCCTGTTACATAAAGGAGATTACCTGTCATAGGGAAGTGAAAATGTCATCTGCGCTGAGGCCACTGTTTGCTTTTTTTATATACTTGTACTCTCGTTATATCTTACTACCTCATTTCTCTGATATTGTTGTATTTTACTACTTTTCTCTTCTTATCTATCTCTTTTAAACACTACCAATATCACCCATTCGAGTGACAACGACATTTGGAAATAATTCAAATGCGTCTCATTTTCAAATTACTCTCTCCCACTTCGTATCTTCATTCAGATCGTTCTTCAAACTGCAATTTTATCGTCTCAACTTTCACAATAAAAAAAAAAAGAAAAGAAATTTAATGAAAAATAAAATAATAGATAAAAACCATTTAAATCGATCTGAAGATGAGGCTTCCATGTTGAATGAGTTTGCGAGTGCTTCGGGTGTTCTTTAAAAGCCTCCACTTCTGTTTTCTCTCATTTTTTTTCTTCGCCATCTACGTTTCCGGTGGCAAGAAAAAAGACAAAAAAAGAAAAAGAATGAGGATGGGCCTTTCACTCGCAGGACGAATCTCTCTGGAGGTTATCTACTGTCGATTGACCGATTCTGGATTCACGCCAGATAATCCAGCCAGGAATTTTCTCTGAATCCTCGTGTGTATGTATACATTCAGAACTACATATACCCACACAACTCATCTCTCACCTTTTTCCACCCATGACAAACTCCGTTTTGCTTCATCCACACATATTTGTTTTTCTCTCTTTCTCCTCACCACACTCTTAAACGTTTTTTCTTACGTTCTTTCACTCTATTCCCTCTGTTGGGAAGACGATGTTACTCTACCAACATTTCAGATCTTTGAAGTAACATGTTCCGCGGCAAACGAGCGCGAGAAATCTTATCCTTTTTTCGTCATCTTCATCGCTCTGTTGGGAGAGACGATGCGGATACGCTGACACGGTCAATCCTCTGTATAAGTATACTTATATATATATATATATCTATTCGGTTTGCCGAGTTGGACCCGCAATGTCCCTCAGAGACAGGATAATAAGCTCGTATATACTGGTACTTCCGTTTTTGACCTCCGCACGTCAATTCTTTATGCTTGAAAAATTCTTCTTATATAAAACACTGGAGCTGATAAATTTTTTTTATTCGTTAAATTGCAACCAATTGATCTCAACGGATGATAAACTATTATCGTTTCTTATTTTCCCATACATATATATGTTACATACAATTTTTATTACTGCACAATGATTATAAATGTATATCTGCATTGCCTAGACTCAGTATTTATTGCCCCGTTTTTATCTTCGTTTATGAGGGTCCCCGCAAACATTTTCTCGTATAGATTATTTTAATATTCCTCTTTTTCTGTTTAATAATTTCAATATCTCTCTTTCTGTTTCATGATATAATACAGTCAAGCATTCTATACGATGCGTGTGAGCTTGCAAAGCAGAATTAAAACGAGGCGACGTGACTGAGTATAGATGGGGAAATGTGTGCAAGTGTATAGCAAGTGAAAGAAAAGAGAAGGAAGAAATGAGACGATGAAAGTGGAATGAATTATATAGATGTATCTATATAAATGTACATGGAGGATCTACAAAAGATCTAATATTCTGTCGTTGCCTTAATGATAAAGTTCCTGAATATAAAATGTACCCTACACTCATATACACTTATATATATATATATATATATATACGTATATATAATATAGGTTCGGTCACGTTACATTCTAATTAACAATTAGAAGCAGCAAGGCAGAAATTAACTCGTTCGAAATAATGGCCAACGTGTGCAATGAGGATTATGAACAAGTTTATATTTATGTATAGATATATATATAGAGATATAAAAATTCTGAACAATTATATTGAATTAATTAATATGAATAAATGCTCTTTGCTCTACTCTGCCTGTGCATATTTGACTATTAAGAATAATTAATATATATAATATTTCGTGTACTAAATCTAAAAATTGTTAACAAAAAATTTATTAGGATATTTTACTTAATTATTTTATATTGATAATATTTTAAACGACATATAACGATTTTTCAAATCATTTTGAACCCTACATCAAAGTGACATATACTCATTTATATAAGGTAAATGTGGGAGAGTTGTCGCATTTTTCGAAAAATGACTGTAACTTCGGTATTTTTTTTAGAATTTTTTTTATGAATTTTGATTTTGAGAAAATATAAATATGACAAACAAAACATTTCTCTTACTAAAGTCGGCATCGCTCGGAGTAGAGTTAAGTCCATTCTCGAATAAATGTTACGAAAATGGTGCAACTGATATGTAGCTATTTTAAGAATTTTATGAACTTCTCTTTCTTATTAATGTTTTTTTTGCACTTGTTGTTCGGTCCGCAAGGCTCTTGGGTATGTAATTCCCTGTCTTTCATATTCTCGTCGCATTTTTCTAGTAAAATTGTAATTTTAATCAAATAAAAGTCATTGCTTAACAAAGACCTTAAAAACATAGCATGCGGCATCTTTCCTTTTCGTTGGGCGAGATACTGCACCTCCTTATCAAGTCACAAGTTTAAAACACATCGAAATGTGGCATTATACTTGTAAATATAAGCTCAAAATACCTCAAGAAACTTACGAATATGAAATAATACTACCAAGTTGCGAAGAATTACATTCATTAGAACGGCATTTAAAATTTCGCAAAGAAAATTTAATCTTACATGCGTGAATTTCAGGATGGCAAGTGATATTTCCAGAAACAAACACTTTTGATCTCATAAACGTTCATTAAACGATCAATGCTCATCACAGGGTTACATTATCGCGTAATAATCGAAATACATCACATGCGGCATCTCTTCCACTTCGGCATCTCTCCCGTATTTATCCTATATGCAGAGGAACTTATATGGTTCGGATATGGGTCCATTTTTTGTTTTATGGATATAGTGATTCCATATATTCACTTGATGCCATAATTCGTTTTTTACACTTTGGGTAACCATCTCGGTATGCACCATCGTAAAACTATAAGTTATCGTTAATATACAAATTTTTAAGACAGAAAATGACGAAACATGCACATTCTGTTATTTGGAGTAGATGGTGTGAAATACGAGTCGTATGCCCCTCTCCTGCGAAAGAACAGAATAAACATTACAAAACAATAAGAAATATTTATTTCTTTCTTATTATCGACGCAAGTTCCATATATTGCTCATCCCATCTCTCCCTTACATTTTTCCAATTTCTTGACCATGAAAAAATATTCAAAATATACGTCATGGTCCTACGATTGGCAAGAGTCATCATTTGAAAGATCACCTGTCTTTCTTCAAAATATGAATAATATTTCGGTAAATGTAAAATTATAAAAAATATCGTGCGCCATGTTATCTCTACGAAATGGTTGAATATACCGACGAGTGCTGCGAAATAATCAAGCTCTCACTTAGTTTAGAGTAAGTGTGCAATCGCATGTGGAATTGGCCTGAAACCGCGAGTTCGATCGTGTGAATATTCAAAGCACATCAGTGCCCATAAGTACTTGGGGACTTCAATTCACCAACCGAATATTCATTATAATTGATGAATCTGCTTGACAATACATCCTCCTGATTAAAATATGTATGTAAATGTATATTTCTACACTATATTTATTATAATAATACAAAATTTGAATCAAAGCAGTGGTTTTCATTTACAATTAGCAGTGATCTTCTTCTATAATTTAGGTCTGAAATAATTGTGCATTTATACGACGGTCAATTTCAATTTAACTAAAATCTACTATTTCGTTAATTAAATATATCCTACTATAGTACGATAGCACAATTACTACATGATCCTATGAGAGTATACTCTCTCATACACCATAATGTATATAGAGGTTATAATTGTTCAAGTCATTACGATATATTATTTTATAAAATTTATATTTATACAACGCGGGGTGATTATCCCTGTTTTGGAAATACACCTCTAGTTTTATTTTTCGTTACATATGTTCATACTTGCGGGATTCATATACATATCTCAATTTTTATACATATGCTAGCTACAGTATATATAAATAAAAAGTAACGGAAGTTTAAAATTTTTCGAAACAACATTTGTATGATTTTTGAATTATATGTTACCTTGAGGTTTCTTTTTGTAGATTTTTCAACACAATATTGGGAATTATTATTTGTGGCGACTGATCTATTACGCACGATTGTTCTACTTTAATTGTGCGCCATAGTGAAATTACTCGTGGCTTCATTCCTATACACGTGAATATGCCTACATACTCGCAGATATATATGCAGGTATATTTAGCTAGTCGAAACGTGAGAGTCAACTCTCGCGCTTTTTCTCTTTGTCAACATAATACCATCTACATCCACCAGAGTATATATTCGTATTCTATACCATTCAGCCAATCCGCAATGAGCTAATTTATGTCAACCCGACAAATGAAACGCGTTCATCGCACACGCGCGCCAGTATACGCTTCGCGAATTTCGATTTCATCTGGCCGCAGTCGCACGAATCACGATTTTATTTCTCCCGTGGGATTATACATGTTGTTTTATTTTTTTTTTTTTTTTTTTTTTTATGTCCGTTTTTTTTCTACTTGTATTGTTTCAATTCCATCACATTTTCAGTCTACCGTCCACATAGTTTTGGGTATTTTCATGTTGTTTATATTGTATCGATATATACACGCACGATACCACAGATATTACAGTAGCAACGAGGAATTGGTCTGTTTTGTTTGTATGTCACCGAATATTTCTTTTAGCTTCCGTAAAATTATCGAGCCGAGTAGTAAAATATTTTCCACATCAACCGTATCTTTTTCATTGATATCAATGTATATATATATATATATTATTCAACATATAATAATAAGCAAAAAGATTTTATTTATTTGTCTGACTGAGTGGAGGCGTGACAAAGAGTAATAATCAATTTGTATTGATGAATAGAGCACTCGACATGTTGTTAACTCTATGTATTGATATCGTATAGACCGTGTATTATATCATGAGTATGGCCTTAAGGGATTTCACCTCGTTATATGTACATTATATGTGTATATACATACATTCATGTATATACATAACAAGTTCCCATATAGTAGTGGGCAGATTGAATCTACATATAAAGGACGTGGCAAAACGGTGGATGGTTCACGCGTTATGATCATGTATAAGCTGTGCCAGCAGCAAAAGGAAATATACAAATGCCTGTGTTCGTGTGTATATGTGTGTGTGTGTGAAAATGCACCGGATAATTTTCGTTTTGCTCTTTCATTAGCTCTTTCTCGTTTGATTATCTATCGCGATTGCTCTGAGAATTATTCGTAGGAATTGTAAAACAAACATTATATTGTTCTCCATACAGATATTAAATGTTCCAATTATGAAATATTTCTACCGAAATATATTATTTCAATAGTTGGTATTATTTTTATGTTTGTTTGGAAAATTGATGTATGTCAGTGTGATTTAAATGTTATCAAATGTAATACGCAATTGTATTAATTTGAGGGGGAAGAAAAATTATAAATGCAATAATAGTTTATAATATTTATGAATTTAATTAAAATGAAAATTGGAATATTACTTACAGATAACAGTGAGATTGCCGGTTTTGAATGATGCAGCAAACGCCGGTCCCTCAGCGGAAACTTCGCATTTGTACTCGCCAGCAGTAGTGAGAGTGAGGTTAGTCAGCCATATTGAGTTCTCTGTACTGGCCATACTCTGTTGACATAAAATACACACCGACACACGCACACACATGAGTATATGAGAATAGAAGGAAAATATTTGCCTTGAAAATGGAGCAGTATCGTGTAAATGGCAGTGTGTGCAAAAGGATGGTGTCTGTTGTGTTGTACTTAGACGTATGTGCATGTGGTTTCTATTCAACATGGGCAGCTCTCTTCGAACATTGTGCGAAAAATAGATGCTCAAAGGTGGAGTATGTCAACTCTTACCTTTTCATATACGATATTGTGTATATGGAGGGTCAATAAACGTGTTCCGGAGGAATACTTTCCACCGTGTCGAAAGGCGTACATAAATATACAGTTGTATAAATAAATAAGTGCATGATAAACGTATATTCATCATTATAATGGTATTCGAATAATTCTTATTTATTTGAATTGTAGATTAAATGTATATCAATCTTCAAACAAAAATATAGTAATGTGTACTTGGTATTTGTTATTTTTATGGGTTGGTTTTTTCCTTTCTTTCCTTTTTTTTGTTATTTTTTTTTTTTTTTGAAACCATATAATTTTATAATGGATGAAACATCATATTGGGGAAAATGAATTCAATTTATTTTCGATTTGTTCTTTATACTGCAATACCTTACAAATTCTCGTATTATTTTCATGTTTATTATTTTAATTGTCCATTTTGTAGTTTATATAATTTCAATTTGTTCTATCGAGTAATTAAAAAAATATTATTCATCATAACAATTCAATTTCATTAGATTGTGTTCTATGTGAACTGGTGAGTGCTTCATGAAACCCTGCATTATACAATTGAAGTTTGCATTTGTTCGACTTTATTATGAATATAGACATATATAATTCATATTTTTGTCCGGGAACTCGTGATGTTTCAGTGATGCGCACGTCTATCTGACGATGTGTATACGATATACGTTTATCAACTACATTGTGCAGTCGAAAGGTAGGTATATTATATATATATATATGTATCAGAACTGTTTGGCCTCTGGACGCTTATCGAGACAGATCCTATTTCCACATTTCAATAGGTTCTTTTGGCAAGCGCCGTGACCTGACTGAAAATAATGTCGACGTCATTGCATCGTACAAATCGAATAGAACAAATAGAAATAAAAAAAATAACATATATGAATATTATACACATACATATATATAAAATATAAAAAAATGAATAACAAAAGGAGAAAAAATTGTCTATTCTTGGCATGGCAAATGCATTTCAATAAATAAACCTCAATGAATTCATTGTTTATACATATATATACGTGTATATAAGTTTATTCGCATATATATTTATTTGTTTTTCATTCTCGGTCTCGATGACAGTTATTTGGAATGTTTATATACTATTCAACTTAATATTAATATATTGATATAAATAAAAATATAACTTCGAAAACTCAACAGAAGCAAATTCAAGGGTTTTATATGGACGATTGAGATTGCGATAAAACTTTTCTGTTTCGTAGCACCAGAGCAAATGCAGGCATTTCGCGAGCTCTCGAGAGTTCCACGAATACATGTACGAGTTTTCTCTTTCACTCTCACTCTCACTCTTTCTCTCCCTCTTCCTCATTCCATCTCATCCAATGCTATTTCTGTAGATATAGTTTCCGATTCTCTCTGTATAGAGTTTGTCGTGGCGCCATTCTCTCTGATACTCTCGTTGCAAACCTCTGCTTATTGCACGTATCTATATAGGTTTCGCTCACTTGTTGAGATAAAAGGCAGATTACAATTTCAAGTGTACACTTGAAATCTATGTGTGGAAATGTGAAACGCGTCTACTTGTGCGAGAATAGATGCATAGCTGAGTGAAAATACAGACGTAATGCGGAACATGTAGCTAAAATTTTGTCGTAGTATATTATCCGATCTGCGTAATTGAATATGTTTTGTACTGTTGAACTTTGTACATGTATATATGTAGAAATGGATCTTTTGACATAATATATTTGACATATATTTTGTTGAATATATGCACGCAATTATCCTCTTATTCTTTTCCACCGTGACTAATTAAAACTGCAATAAACATCAAAGGTTACATTGATATAAAAGAAGAAAAAAACAGTGTGAACTAAAATTATGCTGTATATTTTTTTTATGGAAATATGAGAAGAAAAAATAAAAAGCAAACTAAAAAGTATATTGAAGGACGGACAAGAAATAAAGTTCGGATTGAAAACAAAAAGGTTCAACGGTAATATATATATATATATATATATGTGTGTGTGTTTAAAGCAAAGAGAAATTGAGACCGTCTCACTCTCGACCTATCCCAACTGTTTTCATCCGTTGAATTGCGAAGGAGAATCCAGACTCAGTGCACGGGGCTAAAAGTTACTTTTCCGGAAGTCACGGAGAAAGATACACAGTACGCTATGATCGAGTGCTCATACCCAGATCTTTCGGTTCTTCCGCTTGACGGCATACATATACTTTTCTCTTTGTTCTTCAATAATATATATCTCTATATATATATTTTCACTCGCGTTTTTCTTCTCTTTTATCTACATCAACTCTTCTTATTCGTATCATATATATATATATATATATATATATATACTTTGTAACCAAAGCGAGTCTGGGATTCAAAATAATCCCGTGTGTGACTGATGACGTTCGTAAATTTCGCGTTGGTTAAACGGTCAAGAGTACAGTGGATATATGCAACGATTTTTGCGTATATTTTGTCTCGTTCTCTCTCTCTCTTGTTTCTCCAATGGTCTCTTTCACCAAAGGATAAATTTATATCCCAAGTGAAAACGCTTACATCTACGGCACATCCAAGATATGGTATGTATATAAAGGGAAATATAGGGACGAAAGATAGAGCGGAATAGTTTTCTGTCGACACTGGGTTTAATGGTAACGTTGAGAAAGGAAAGGCAGAGGAGAAGGGTATGTGTGAGGTAGGGCGAGAGAGAGGGAGGAAGAGTAAGGGATATTCGAGCTCGGAAGTGAAGTATGGTAAGTTCTGTTTCCTCTGTTGAGCTCAGAAAGTTCCAACTGTGTGAGGAAGTATGTTTCACAATGTTATCAACTTATCAGAATCAGTGTATTTCACTATATATATATATATATATATATATAGAATTTCTCGTATATAGGTTTATATGATGAACGTCTTACCTACTATATTTTAATAATAAATTTCACGTGGGTGTGGAAGCATTTTTTCTTTATTTTATCTATCGAATAGAATAAATTGGTTGTGAAATCAATTTTTATTACAATATTGAGTAAATTTCACTTTTCAAATAAATTCACAAAACGACCGAGTCCGGATGTAGTAAGGCAAATAAATATACATATATTTTTATAGAGAAAAGAGATGTGAATACAGGTGACGGAATATTAAACAGTCGTTTGGAATATAACCTGTTTTACTCTATGCAAAGTGTACGCATGATGGGGTAATCATTCGCGGAAAAATGCATTTCATTCGTCATATAAAGTACTGCCAGTCCAATATTTTCCATTTCCGTTTTTATTCGTACTACTATGCGTATATATTGTGTCTTCGGTCTTGGCATGTTCACTCGTTCTACTCTGTTTATATATATATATATATACTTGTGTATGTGGATATAGGTAGACGTCACTAGCATGAACTACGGAGATGAGAACTTGCTACCGGAAATTCGAGGCAGTGTACCAATACTCGCGCAATAACGCGCTTTTCTCGCGATCCTCACCTCGTCTCTCACCATTTTACTTTTTCTCTATACTTTCCCCCGTTTCCTCTCTCGTTCACTTTCATTGCACCAATGCGTCATGCTTGTCGAGGCGACAATAATAAAAAGCAATTGAAACTCGTCGGCAATCACGTACGACGTGACTTCCACCTTCACTACTGCATATCATATTTTTCATTATTTTTTATTCAATTTTTTTAATTATACATTTTTACATGATTATTTTTTTTCATTACGGGCGTGAGATTATAAATTGTTTGGAGAAAATAAATGTGCAGGCACTGTGATAAATTCTGTGTGAAAGTTTACCCAAAATTTCTGCATTAAGGCGTCTTCTCACTTTGGAAATTTAAAAAAATCGATTTTTTTTTTTTTTTAATTTTGAAAGTACATATCTTCAAAAATGTCATCTCGAAATTTCATAAAGATCGGACGAGTCTAACTACATTTGTTGGCGACCGTTAGGTGACTACCTGAGAGTACCCGGCGATCCGTTTCACGCCGCTCGGACGGTCCCTGTATACTTGACTCTATACAATTGAATAGCCGTGTTCTTTTGTTAATGTAGTACCCCTTGCTTAGGTATATTCTGTTTTCGGGTCTATACTCATGTAATAAGACCTTAACAGGTGCATTTTTCAAAAGAAAATCACTCGGCAACGATGCTAAACTGTTATTTCATCAGTCTAATTTGAAACTTCGTAACGGCAACATCTCTGCGCTCAGGATTGTTATAATGGATAAAAAGACTAAACAGAGAGAATATAGGGCAATTCGAAGAAACCTGAATTCTGTCGAAGATATGCGCATGGAGATCTGGGCAGGATACTATCATAAAATTTCAACCGACAGCAACCCACAGCATACGTATTGTTCAGACTCATGGTGCAAGTACAAGAAAGCAGTGAAAAACAATCAGATAGAAACTTTTAAACATCCTCCTGCTCTAGCTGATGATGTTCAAGAGGTTTTGAAACCGATCTATGAAGAACTGACGAAGGACGAGTTACTGGAACGATGCCTCGGAGGAAATACCCATAATAACAACGAGTGTTTCAACAGCTGTGTCTGGGCAATGGCGCCGAAACACGTTTTTACGGGAAGAAAAACCGTGGAAATTGCTTGCCGAACAGCGGCATGCATTTATAACGAAGGGCTACAACCTGTTTTAAAAATTTTGGAGGTGATGGGTGTCAAACTAGGCCCTATCGCCGTTCAATACGCCGAGAAACGCGACAGTGATCGCGTACGCGTAGGGAACCGCCGCAGCTCTAACGCTTCAAAAGAGACTAGGTCGAGACGAAGGGAAGCTATTTTGGACGAACACACCTTCTACGAAGAATCGGAAGGCCCATTGTATGGAGCAGGCATCGCTGATTAACCCGAGGTAAGGTTTTTTCATGATTTTTCTGCAACCAAAACTTTAAACGCAGTTATCTCAAAACAAGGTTTTTCGGTGCTTTGTTGATGAAATTTCGGAAACTATTCGGCCGATTGTCATGAAATTTGAATGACATATGCTTCATAGTTATGGCTATAGCGCATATCATCAGATTTTTGAAATTTTGATTTTAAGAATTTTTTTTTTACAAAAAACTGCAAAAAAATCGTGGTTTTTTTTTACTTTTTCGAAAAACGTGCGCCATTTTGTTATTTTCGCGAATATCAAAAATCTGTTGATATGCGCTATAGCCACTGACATACTGAATCTAAAACAGTTTTATTTTTTTGTTTCAGACGACCCGTCTCGGAGATACCATCAACAAGCCACGACCATAACATTTTTACACGGGTTTTTCGATGCTACTGATGTATTATAATAATTGTTTAAAAAAATAAAAAAAAAATTTTTTCATGTACTTGAAAGATGTGTTTATTACATAGGATCCGTTTTATCCCATAATTTTAAGCAAAAATCCTCGAAAAAAAATCGCAAAAACAGCCTATTTTTGAGGCGCTTAAAGTGAGAAGACGCCTTAAATATCATTTATATGAATTGAGGTAGAGTTATTACAGAAACTTTGTATTCAAATCGTAATTAATATTTATATTGAGTATTATATATTATTTGTCGTATATATTAATTTATTTTACTGTCAATTACTGTAGTTCAATATATTATTTGTAGTGTTTAATGGAATAATATTGAATAATTACGTCTATATATTTTTTTGTGTTTATATATATCTATAAAAAATTGTTGCAGATATTTTCGTTTAACTTTTTGCACAAAATTTTTTACAATATTCAATTTATTTGTAAACATATGTCTTCACATTCATATGTATCAAATAAAAAACACTCTTTTTATCTAAAAATACAATTGTAAAGTAAAATTGAAATGAAATGAAATAATATTTATGTTTGAAATAGATCTAAACGATGCAAAAATAACGCGGTAATGTGGTAGAGGAGCAAAGTGCACTGAACATATAGTGCGTTGAAAAAATAATAACAAAAAAAAATTTATATGTGCTCCAGTCTCATAAGCACAAAATTGAAGTAAAACTTCTGAAGAAAATGGTAAGTATCGGCTTTTATAGTAATTTTTAAAATTGTGATTTTATATTATGGTTGATGAATTTCATTATTCTCTCTTTCAAATGTCACAAGTTCACTGTACAAATATACAAGTGGCTAATGATAATGAAAATGTGATATAAACAATCGCGTTTCCATTATATGTAAATATCAGCTAAAAATTGCTGATTAAAAAATTTATTAAATTACGTCGACCATAGTTGACAGGACTTCGAATAATTTCAACTCGAGTGAATCAACTTGATTTCTTTGATTAATTATTAATTAACTGTAATATATATATATATATCAATTTTTTTTATTCGTCCATCTACAATTTTTTTGTTTATTTTTTATAATTGCTCAGTATTAATGTATTATAAATTGCTATTTAAGTTCTGCAGATGGAAAAAACAAATGCGAAAAAGTGTGAAGAATATTATCGTCGGAAAAGAGATGCCAAAGCTGAAAAACAGCATCGATTGCCAATAAAAAGAAAACAAACGTGGAGAGTGCCCGGGCTTTTTTCTGCGAACAAAAATTTTTTTTGTCGAAAAACCTATTTTCTGGGTCTGAACAACTCCATTGATTTTAAATTCTAGAATAATGATTTCGGAACGATCACTTCAGCCCGTTATCATCGAAACAAATTTCAATCATTTTGATGTCGCAACCCAGTCCAGTTGTAGTGCTGATTATGTTGGCGATAATTTATCAAATATATTTCGATTGACTTTAATACAGGACAATAGTAATGTTATAATTGTACAAACTATGGTGCATGTGGAAAATTTTCCTATGGCATGCCATAAATTTTCGAAAATGGAGCAAAGTCGACCATCTTGGTGACCATCAGTTGATGCCTTGAACATACGTGGTTTATTCAATGTAAACATTGTACAGGATAACGAGCGCGGTTCATTGATTCAAGAGATCATTATGCAACACGAGAAGTTTATGCATTCCCCTCATTTTTTTCTCCAACATTTTCTTTTTTATTTCTCTCCTTTCACCTTATTCCTTTCATTTATTCTGTCTTTCATCAGATTATAGTGAAAATTCATAGAGTCGTTTTCGCAAAAAAATATAAATGCAGCTTTGTTATCTAGTTATTTGCAAAATATGGCCTGATTTCCAGAAGTTTATTATACACAACACGTAACCATTATAATCAAAAAAAAAAAAATATCGGGAATGTCCATTGTTTATATTCACAATATAAACATACTGCATCTTGTTTTTCATTTCAATACAATTCTCTGCCTTTTCCTGCCTTGTATCTAGATCGTGTAACAAGAAAAACTTATGATGCACCGACAATATAATATGTAATTAGAATTAAATAATAAAAATGAAAATTCAAAAAAATTCTATGTATGCGTAAAGAATTTGAGATGAATAAAAAAAAATCAGTGAAAATACGTATATAACATATGAAGATATAGTATTATTATCAACATATAGCTATATAAGTGTTAAGCAAAACCAACAGACAGAAGTTTGTTCAACCTTCGGTCCTTTTTGAATGTTGTCGAACTTAGCGAAACCCTTCGTGCTGACCTTGTTTCCAACCTTGCAAATTGGAAGGATGAGTGAGGGGTAATAGGCAGAGGTGTCTACGAAAGTTTTATAAACTTATATATATATATATATGTACGATGAACTTTTCAGTTGGCTTGGTGAATTTGTAGTATACTGCGTCGAAGGCTTCAACTCAACTGTGCATTTGTATATGCTTTTTTACTCTTCGTGTCTGTGTCTACGTATATAACATCATACCTTCATTTCTCACAAACAACGATTCTCGTTTTCCTGAGTCGCTTCAACCACTTGGAAAATGTGAACAGCGATCATCGCATTCAACTAAAAGAAACAGGGTATGTGAGGGTGAGAGCGGAATGAAGGGCGAGAGACAAAAAGGAAAACAAGGAAAAAATGAAGGAAAAAAGAAAATGAAGAGACAGGTTGGTAAAAAGGTTGTCGATGGGAACCCTTCTTTCTTTTACAGACATCGTCACTCTCATTCGCATCTCTAGTCGACCCCACCTGATGTACCTCACCTATATATGTTTGTATAATGGCATCGCCCTTTTCTCATTGGTGAAGGCGAAAGTGGGGGACTCAGTTCTATATTTATCCCACGTGAACGTGTTCAACTTGGTCCGCACATCTTCTCATATTTCTATGTGAGTATGTATGCTGATTTATTGATGAGCACCTGGTGCAAATAATCGAACGTGATATGCATTGAAAAAGTTATTTATTCTATTTATTAAGCTATGATGTTAAATAGGAAAAAAAAAACATTGAGCATTTAAATAAAAACTTTCATTTTATATTTTATTTTTCGTTCTATTCTTACTTCTTAATTTGTAGAATAGTTGGAATTAAGAATTTGATTGTGCAATAGCATTTAAAGATGTCGTGAGCACTGTGTTGTTATTCAAATTATATATGAATTGCATTTACCTTTGTCACGTTCCGACGAGTGACGACAAGTGAAAGGACTGCAAGTGGATGAAATTCCAAGACTTCAAGATGAAGAAAATATAAAAAATGGAGTATGGAAAACGTGCAAAAGCACGGCGAAAAGAAGATTGGAGAGAGCTATAGACTCATATTTATATATATAATATGTATATGCACTTGTATAGTAGGCGGCGTCTCTCGTTGTGGGTGAGTGAATAAGTTGGTGTGCAAATGCAGGTATAGGAAGATTGATTACTTTGCATTCTGTGTAGATTGTTGAAAATAGAAAAGAGTCTGTACGCTCAATTCTATCTTTTTTCATGTTTACGGCGGCCTGCACTTCGAAAAATGCCATTTCACTTAATACCATATATATATATATATACATTTATTTTGCATTGTTGAATTCCGTAGTGTCTGCATCCAGTTTCATATAACATCCTAATATTCGATAAATTTTTTTATACCTTTATAAAACATTCCAACAGTTTTTTTCTACTTTCGATTCACTCATAAAATGAAAAAAAAATTACTAAACATACAATTATGTATATCTAACGAAAGCTTCACGATATTTCACGCTTAAAATGTATCAGTATAATCGATAAAATTCTTCACATTCCCGAGTAATTGTACAAAAGTGATTGTCTGCGCTCTGTTGAATTCAATTCAAAGGCTACTGACATTATGTCTTTCTGCTTTTTTTTTTTTTTTCTTCGACGTGAAGGGTAACATCTCCTGGCACAGTATCATGAGCAAATGAATGAAACGGAAACGAAAAAAAGAAGAAAAACCGATACTGTCAGAGGTATAAAAAAAACTAAAATTCAATGATAATAAAGAAATCAAGTCGAAAACAAAATTGAGTATTGAAAAAATATTGAATGAAAAAAAAAACATAAACAGTTAAATTGTTTCAGTATAACAAAACACTTTTAAACTTAATTCGACGTGAGTCGTTGTCATTTAACCAAGATAATTAAATCAGTATACAGTAATTGAATAATGTTTATATAAGTACTATTAGGATTATGCATATTGCGGTCAATTGAGTATAAAATTAAAATTTGAATATATATTCAAAAATTCATGAAAATAATTTGAGGCTAATGTAGAATGATAACGATAATGTCTTCTATTAGATAGTTTATGCTCATTATGAATATCATATCTACTGATTAATATTAATATATATATACTCACGTCTAATTTAACGCCTGGCTGGTTAAATATCTGAATTTGCTGTGAATTGTCTGGCACATAACGAAAAAATTCATGACCATCTTTGTACCACTTCACTGAATAGAGACTCTTGCCACCATGGATATTCCAGTGACACATCATTTCTACACGTTTGTCCAATTGTGCTTCACTTGGAATTTCTGTTCTCACTTCAATATCTGTGAAAATAAAGTAATCAAAATTAGATACGTAAAGAGACTAAAAGCGGGAGAGTCGCCGAACTTTTTGGAGAATGGCTATAACTTTTGCATATTTTTAGATTTTTCATTTTTTAACCATGAAGGTACACCTACTGCAGTGTGTATCACATGGAGATACGCGATTGACTATTTTACCGCGTAATTTTCGAAATGCACATGCGGAATCTCCCCCGCATTTTTTTTTAAATGATTGAAAATGAATGTTTGTAAATTCATACCATTCAATATAAAATATATATTGATTTTAAAAACCAAACGATGAAGTATCGAGTATTAAACAATAATTCTGAATTATTTAAAAAATGAATTACGTTGCGATAATGAGCATCACATGTAAAAAATGAAATGAGATGAATATGCATCCACCTGGCAGTATCACGTACACATGTGTATGCAACAACAACGATGAGATCAAACGTCAAACAGAGGCCAAAAAGAATTGGATACTACATGATGAGAAACATCATATATATACGTATGTATATATGCTTTAGTATATACATAAATATTACATATATCTAGAAAAGAAGTAAAGTTCACTGGTGGAGAACGTCAGTAGCATGTATTTCCGGTTCGCAATCGCACCTTACGAAACGACTTCTACCATGCATTCGCAATTCTTGAAATGTATCGCCCTCGCACTTTTTCGTATACTATACACCTCTACATACTTATGTATATACCTTTCGTGTTCAAATGTGCTTTTATGTATATTGGTACGGTATGAGCTAGATATCTCTTTTGCTTCAATACTATCGCATATTTGTCGTATATACTCGCATGCATCAGACTGATTTGTCATAGCGTTTTAAATTTCAAAGGGACGATAAAGTGCCTCTGGTGCACCTGGGTTTTATCCATCGCACCCGGAAGTAAACGGAAAAATAAACTTCAAGACGACGAAATAAAAACGGCGTACATGAAAAAATCTTTGATCAAAATTATATAGTAAGGATTTTGTAATCAATCCTCATTATGTTTACAGTTTATGTGTACATATCAAGAAATACAGGAGAACAAAAAAAACAGGAGATTCTTGTTCAATTATTTGGGGCTTTGGAACCGAACGACTTTTACTAAGTGTTTATATATATACATAGTCTATCATGAAAAATGAAGGCTATAAGTCGAATGGAAATACAAACACAAATAAACATTTTTTCAGAACAAAAATATTTTCAAATTGATCAAAGAACACTCTTGAATTTTTTTGAATTTTTTAATAACATTTTTCGACATTTTGATTTTGTGATTTTTCGAAAAATCAAAACTGTATCAGAAAAATTTGAAAACATTCAAGAGTATTCTTCGATAAATATGAGGATATTTTTGTCCCAAAAAAATTTCCATTTAAGTTTGTAGTTTTCGACAAAAAAATTCTACAAAATTACAAAATTGTATTTTCCAAAGGCGTTTTTGCATTAACCATTCAGGTAAAATCCTCAGAAAGGTAATTTTATTTCTTTTCAAATGATGTATCACTCACCCCACTTTCCATTTAATAGTGAGGTCAAAAAATAGTTTATTTGAAAATATTTGACACGTTATCGAATTTTTTCATTCAATGCGTCGTTTGCGAGATTTTTTACTGTTTCCAGTACATTTTGAACACCCGGTATACATTTATATAGTTCCGCTTTAAATGAATCGTTATCATTATTTTTCTTTGGTTTTTTTTTTTAT
>CAJUYH010002713.1:0-37955 GCA_910591685.1 Galerucella tenella
TTTGCACTCTGCAAATTTTTGACAACTTCAAGACCGTCCCTGGAATCAAATTCTATTGTTTTTATCAGAAACTCAGGGCCTTGCAACCAGAGTTACCGTACTTCAGCCTCTCGAAAGAATATCGGTCGGATTCAACTGGGATTGAATGACTAAAACGTGTCTAGTGATACAAGAGGCAATAAAAGTTTTAAGGTAGCTTCCTCTTCAATTTCCTTTAGGTTTCCCACATCGTCATATATTGTAATTTCAGTTACCAGTACCTCGTTACTGTCCTTCCATTTTTTTAAGTATAAAGATTATACAATTTTAGTTATTTCTTAACGATTCCTTCTGGACTAACATCTATTTTAGATATAGAAAATGATAAGCAAAAGAAAAAAGTATGGAGGAAAATTTGAATTAAAATAATTTAAAAAAAAATAAATCTGTAAAACCTAAAAATTAGTAGCCACTTAGTAGATTAAACTTAATATCAATATCTTCGAACATATACAACGTTACATCCTTTAAATTATGAATATTTAACATACCAGTAATACTAATAGAAGAATACAAACCACATATTTAAAAAAAATCCATTAAACCATAATTGAAATACTGCACAATTTTCTTTTATCTTGTTGCTTCAAAGGTAATGATGAACATACAGCCGAAAGTTCATGTATATAGAAATTTGAATATTTTAAATTTCGCGATAAAGTTAATAACAAGAAACTATTTAGACTACATTCGTAATCAATTTGCTGGCCAAGTGGCACTTTGGCACGCAAGCTAAGCAAATCTATTTCAGTGTGATCGTTCACAACGCCATTTGACGCCAGAGTTGAAGTTGAAGTCGTCAAAATTTATTGCAAGCAGCAAACTTTCTCTTCGACTTGCACTTCGTGCTGGCGGGATAAACTGAAATATATACTCAACTACCTGATTCGTCAGGAGTCTACCAATAGTAACAGAAAAATAAATTAACATGTTTCGTTAAATGTATCCAGACCTGTATACAGGGTGATCCGTAAGTAATGGTCCAAAGTAAAATGGAAGATTCTTGGCCTAAAAATATAACAATCTGTCGCAACTTCCTTCAATAAAATATTGATGATTAAAAAGATACACGGTGGCAAAGTTGAAATGTCAAAAATGTTTTTTTCTCAGTAAATCGGTAACTTAAAAATTTGAAGATAGGGGTTTTAGGACTGTGAAATCATAATAGGTTATCAATCTCGATGTATTTTCTAGAGGGCGCCACAAAAGCTATGTGATTGGTATAGCTGTGCGAACAACTTATTTATCGTTAACGGTATCCCTCTATTTATTGGAAAATATTAAAACCGCATCATTTTTGCGACAAAAAGTTATACCTATCATAAGTCTCAAAAGGTACTGGTTTTCAAGATATTCGAATTTTAAAACTCCTCTTCATAATTTTCATTCAATTTATTAGCATAAAAATAATAATGTTAGTAAGCGCTGATGTCAGCAAATTTATTATCAGCTATAATATAGAAAGAACAATAATAATTTGCAGTAATTATGCCATAACTTTCCTCAAGGATGTTGTTTTGAGGTAACAGCCCTCCGCCTTCGGAGTCGGGTTGTTACTAAGCAATACGCTTTCGAAACATATTGTGACAATATTATTGCAAATTATCAATATTCTTGCTATATTATAGATGATAATAAATAAATTTGCTGACATCAGCACCTACAAACATTATTATTTTTGTGCTAATAAATGAAATGAAAATTATGAAGGGGTGTTAAAAAATGCGAATATATCGAAAACCAGTAACTTTTGAGACTAATGATAGGTATACCTTTTTGTCGCCAAAATGATGCAGTTTTGATATTTTCCAATAAATAGAGGGATACCGTTAACGATAAATAATCTCACAGTTATACCAATTACATAACTTTTGTGGCGCCCTCTAGAAAATACATCAAAATGGATAATATTTCATGATTTCTCAGACCCTAAAACCCCTATCTTCAAATTTTTACCCTTACATATCCAAAATCTTCCAATGTACTGAGAAAAAACTACATTTCAACTTTGCCACCCTGTATCTTTCTTATCATCGATATTTTATTGAAAGAAGTTGCGTCAGATTGTAATATTTTTAGGCGAAGAATCTTCCATTTCACTTTAGACCATTACTTACGGACCACCCTATATATCTTCTATAATATGGGGTGTGTAAACTGTATCTAAAATACTGTTACTGAACATAGTAAATACACTTTCTTTATTTTTTGTGAATCATTTCAATTTTTCTTCTTTAGGCAAAAATTGCATGCTCAAATAATTGTAAATGTGTTGGTTGTCGAAACATTGAAGATTCCGTCGAGAAGAAAAACATTAGACTTGTGAATGAAAAATCTACCAATACGCCAGTCTATACTGAAACACTTATTGTAAATAATAAAAATATTTGTCAAATTCGACCTAGACGAAGTTCGAGCTCAAGGTAAGTCGGAAATATACCTACTATAAATAATAAATAATCATTATTTTTTTATATTAATGGAAATTACTATATTAACCGAAATTCTCGAAGCTGCTTAAGCTCTCATAAAAAAATAACAAAAATGTCTGAACTGCATCACGTTAATCTTTGAAAAGCCAGTTTTAAAATACCTTTGGTCAGTGTATATACAGGGTGTCCCACGACGAGTTGAAACTATCTGTATATGGCAAAATACTTATAATAAAATCATGAAAATTTCTACGTTTCGGTTTTCGGATGCGATCTTTTTAACTAAAATATTTTCAAAGATGGCAGACTTCCGGCTCTACCGGAAGTCGACTGTAACTTTGTTATTTTAATACATTTTTAAAATCTACGTAAAATTTTAGTATACTTTTGTCTGAAAACTTTTTTCGAAAAATGCATATTTTTTGAGTTATAAATTTTTTTGACGGTTGCAGACCCTTACAAATTATTTTTTTAAGAGGATACCCTTAAAGATATGAAAATGGTTTCTGTTCGGTTGATTTTAGCAAGGTCAGACCTATTTGAATCTATGTTGAAAAATGTTCCGTTTTATACAGGGTGTGTATAGAAAGTGTTCAAAGTTTAACTTCATAAATATCAAATTTCCTAATTTTTTTATTGAACCACCCGGTTTGTTCTATTTTAATGCAGTCAGGGGTGAAAAATATAAGGCTAATTCATGTATACTCTCCTATACCTAAACCTTACCGTTATCCAGATATTAAATGTTTTCTGTAAATTTTTAGAGATGCAGGATATCTTACTGCAAATAAAGCACATATGTTCTTGTAACAACTTTGCCATATTAACCATGTATTAAAACAAATTTACATAATCTTTTTTATTTCTTAGTGCTTGTATCAACGGGTCAAAATAAAATTTAGACCATACCTGCATCTCTCAAAATTTACAGAAAACATTCAATATCTGGATATCAGTAAGGTTTAGGTATAGGAAAGTATACATGAATTTGCCTTATTTTTTACCCCTGAATGCATTAAAATGGAAAAAAACCGGGTGGTTCTATTACAGAAAATAAAGAAATTTGATATTTATGAAGTTAAACTTTGAACACTTTTTATACACACCCTGTATAAAACGAAAAAATTTTCAACATAGAGTCAAATACGTCTGACCTCTAAAAGCAACCGAACAGAAACCATTTTCATATCTTTAAGGGTATCCTCGTAAAAAAATAATTTACAATGGTCTGCAACAGTCAAATTTTCTACAAAAAAATCAATAACTCAAAAAGTATGCATTTTTCAAAAAAAGTTTTCAAACAAAACTATACTAAAATTTCACGTAGATTTTAAAGATGTATTAATATACAGGGTGTTCCATTCAAAATAACAAAGTTACAGTCGACTTCCGGTAGAACCGGAAGTCTGCCATCTTTGAAAATATTTTAGTTAAAAAGATCGTATCCGAAAACCCAAACGTAGAAATTTTCATGGTTTTACTATAAGTATTTTGCTATATACAGATAGTTTTAACTCGTCGTGGGACACCCTGTATAGTAGAGTATTCTGCCATAATCACGATTTAGGTAATGACAATATTAGTTGTAAGTTGATTTGTGAAATTTTTATCAGGTCATAAAATTTAATTATTCAGAAAGTGGAAGTTCGGGTTAATTTGACCAATCATATTTTTTATTATAAAAGAGCATTAGAAATTTTTAAGACACTTGGAAGCACAAAAAATGTATGGAAGTGTAGAAATAAACTGGGAGATGGAAGTAGGAGCTGTATTGATAATAACAGACTAATTTCTTACCAGTTTTAACCTAATAAACCCCTGGCTAGAGCACTCCAGGGAGTGGAATTCGGCACCAATTAAACTATTTTATACGCTATCACTGGGATGGGGTATACAATTAATATTAAATTGGACGCCACCAGCTTTTTAATCGAAACGAAAGCAATTAAAACCAGAAGCAAAAGTTGGAAAGCTGGAAACACTTTGTAAAAATAAACGTCGAGTTACAAAAAAATAAATAAAATGAATTTGCTTATTCCCGAACACGTTTATCCAATTCAATAAATATTGAATAATCAATACCAAGATTGAAAATAATAATTATTTATTGAAATACTTGAAACCCAACATAAAAATGAATATTTCAATAAACCAAATGGAGAGAATACCAAATTGTAATAATTAGCACGACAAATCCAAATCTTATACACGCTAAAGATAAGATGAAGGAACTTATCTTAGAGGGCTGAGGATGTTTGCAGCTCTTAGTGCGATGGCGGCGGTGGCGGTGATGTTTCCTCTCGTGCACGGATCGGGAACGGAGTTGACTTGAAGATGCCTTGACTGTAACTTGTCTTGAATATAACTTGCCGGCTGCATAGCTACGGAAAAAATAGACAACAGGGATAAGGAACTAGAAAAAAACATTAGGAAGGAACGAATAAATAAAACAGATCAGGTAAAAAAGAAGCTTATGCTATAGCGCATACAAAATCCGAACTCCACGTGTTAAAATACAACTTAACAGAGATCTGTTTATTCTATTTTGTTTTGTTCCTTGAATATACAAAAAATGCAAATTAGCAATAAATATAGATAAGCTGTAAGCACTACACTAGAAAATAACCTAGGTAAAATACAAGAGGAGAGAAAGAGTTCTACTCGAAAATTGAAATTTCGAACATCGACAGATCATAATGGAAGGGGAATTTGATAAAATTAATGTTTTATTTTGGAGGGGCTAAAGAAAACGGCATGTTTGGAAATTTAGTAGAAATTTGGGAGGAAGTGACCAATGAACCACAAAAATGCACTAAATAAAATAGTTTCAAGACAAAAAAGTAACAGCTGAACAGCATGTTACACAGTCTAGCTAAAATCATTGATAATGTGATAATCGACTGGAAGGAGCGCTTTCCAACTTGAATATTATACCGGAAGAACAGTATGGGTTGAGAGCCGAGTATGGTTGCCTTTCTCCACTGAAAAATTTCAACTATGTTCAAGATGGCATAGGCAAAACATCCCTCAATTTTAGTTTCGTTTCCTATCATAAATAATCGTATATTTCTACTAGGCCAGTTTATAGTCAAAACTACACTAGCAAAAATCTCAAAATATAAGTCAGCACCATTCAACCTAAAAGTTTAGTCAAGTATCTCGGATACATCATACAACCAAAATATAAACAATATTCTATTCTATTAAATTTTTAAATATCTCAGCTAACCTCTTCCCATTTTGTGGTTCAGTAATATCATTTATATTCGGATAAAATTGTCACTACATTTTCTAATTGAATTATATTGTACAATAAAAAAATTTCATACAAGCTTTATTTTCCTTTAATATCATTTTCAATACTAAAAGTATAAAATTCTTGGAAACAATTGGGATGAAAAATATTTAAATAATTAATATTACGAAAAATGTTGAAAATCACAAAATCAGTCTTGTTGGTTCATTTCACTACACAAATCTAATTTACAAGTAACTGGCAAAGTTTCTACAAAATAAAAAAATAATAAAAGTCATCATCTCGTAAATATAAAATACTTATTTTAGAAAAATACATTACTACAAACACAACCCGTACCAACTGAACATTCCTTACTTTTAATTTGATTTTATTCAGCCTTTTTAGCAGTTGCCAATTAGTGGTTAAAATTGAAGCCACTAAGCTATCACATCAAGGACTGAGTTGTTGAAGTGAATTGGAAGTTTAGTTTATTTTGAATTTTATTTGTTTTAGACTCAACTTTCGAAAATATGCAGCTGCTAGTTACCTACACCTTTTATAAGTAATTAAGTTGTAAATTTGAGAAAAAATGTTTTGAATATTGTTCCCCGATTTCAGTTAGTACTGGCGGTGTTGTCGGTAATGTATTTTTCTAAAAAAAAAGTATTCTATATATTCTTGCTAATGATTTTTTATTTAAATTTGTAAAAACTTTGTTAGTTACCTGTTGAATACATTTGTGAAGTTAGAAATGAAGCCAATAAGACTGATTTTGACATTTTTAAGATTTGTAGTAATATTATTTTTTCCAAAAAAAAAAAGATTTTCTGTTATAGGTACAGTTTGTTAAAATGAGTTTCCATGTTTACCAAACGAATGTCCCATCCCAAATAAATTAACTTACCTACTTAGGATAAGTGAGTTTCGTTGAAAATATTTTTATCCAAATTATAACAAAAAATTTTATACTTTTAGCCCACACCACATAAAACTTTTATTTTTCATCTAGTCAGTCGTAACTACCCTACCGCTTCTTTATACAGGTATTTTTTTTTTCAGAAAACAAACAATTAATTTTATAACTGATGACGTCATAGAAGCAACTTGTCAGTGTCTGCTAACAATTTCCGACAACGCTGATGAAAATGTGCAAGACGATGAAATGACCAAACATCTCATTATAGAAGAATTCGGACGATGTCTTACAGAAATAATTGAATGTTCATCGAATCGTAGTCTAGGTTAATTTTGGGTGTAAATTAATTGATGCGCTGGAATAACATAAGTTCATGAACAAGGGGAGTCATGAAATGATTTTTTTTGTATTTCCCTCATTTGTAAATATTTTAAGGTTAAAATAGGCCAACTGTAGCCTTATTTATTTATTAGAATTACTTAGTTTAAAACCGTGATCTCTAAATTAATATAATTCCAATTGATTAATTATCTTAATAAAATTCGAATTTTGTCAAAATGTAATACACACTGACGCAGAAGCTTTGCTGCGTGTCAGCTAATTCTACAGACAGGTTGGTACGTGTACACAATACATAGCCACGCGGGTCACTTTTAATGATAGACAAATGTACTTGTACAATTTGGAGTAAAAGGTTACGAACGCACCTTTAATATTCCTTTGTTCCACAGGCGAATGCATCGACATCCTTCTTATTCGCCAAGTATGGTAGACTGCAACAGCCTTCAATTGTGCGAATATCAATCAGATTTAAAAAACGTTACATCAATTATGGTGAATTTTGAGGATATCGGTTGTAGTATAGGTAATAGAAACTTCTTGAGATATTCTAAATTTAAATCAATCTACCATTTCTAAAACATCACACATTTAAAATGACCATACTAGTTATAGTTGAAATAATACCCTTCTTGGTGTGCGTCATCGATTGTTAATCACATTACGTAAAAAGAAATGGAAAAAAGGCAGGTCTGTGATTAATCATAATAAAAATATCACAATAATAAATCGTTTGAATGTTTTACAAACGTTAACCCTAATCTTTGACTTACAAAAATTTGATTGGTTGATGTTTAGATTACGCGTAAGCTCAACCTATCAATCGCGAGGTTAAAATACTTTTTCTACTGTCACACTGACAGTACTTGTCAGGTGTGTACTTTGTTACTTACGGTCAATTATTATTTATGAGGAGTGAATATTAATCTTATTGTTATATTTATTTGAATAATACAAAAATATCCCTAGATACACGAAAAAACATCAGCATTTTGAAAGTTCTGAAGTATTTTCAGTTAGAAAAAGAAGCTGGTAATTATAAATTTCATAGCCTTCTCGGCTTTGGCTTAATACGATCCTGATGATTTTATTTATCAAATTTAAGGTTAGCTATATGTCAAAATAGCAAATAAAATAAACGACATGCCGAAAACCCGGATATACGTCACAATCGATGACGCACACCAAGAAGGGTATTATTTCAACCATACTTAGTAGACTATGTCGCTGACCAAAAAACTGTATTAATCGTTAATTCCCCCTTTATTAGCGATTTCTTAGCGCATGCTTCCTACATAGAAGGGTAGAACGAAGGGCTACTATGAATTTTGGGTCATAGTGGCTTTGGCAGGTATCAGGTAAAAAAACAGTCGAAACTGTATGGCTACTTCTAGTAGTTGCCTAAGTAACATGCATTGAAATCAGCTTTGATACTATACTAAAAGTACAGTTAATAGTATATAAGTGTCAAAAACGTTACTTTAGTCACGAGTTTTCTGATTTATGAAACTAGTGACTACAGATGTTTTGACACTAGGTGATTACTATACTTTTTCTACGCCCGCAGGAATAAATTAATTTTTTTTCACCAGATGACAGACAATGACTGTCGTGTCATTGGAAATTCAAATGACACAGAATTACAAAATTTTCACGGAATATTAAATATAAATCACAGGAGATACACTTGATGTGACGTTTAAGAAACAAAAGATAAACGAGATCTAACTTTGCGCAAAGCATTAGTGTTTAAAGTAACGTTTTGCTAATGTCAAACCTGTGTTTTAGTGACGGAAATAGAAAAGATAAATTAAAGTTTTAGGGTGTCTGGCAAGGAGTTGCCATGACTTTTAAGTTACTGGCAATTGATATGGTGATTTATTTAATTATTTCGAAGAAAATATACAAAAAAATACGCTTTATTGTTTGATAAATTTAAGTCGGTTTTGCTACTTGATACCTGCCAAAGCTTCTATGTCCCAAACTTCATATTAGCCATTTATTTTTAACTGTGTTGGAGCCATGCGCTGAGAAACTTTCAGCCAGTAGAAAATAATAAATGCCAGATTCACGAGCTCTTGCCAGAAAATATTTAAATAAGTAAAAGAGATTACAGAAGTTATGGCTAATCTGTACAGTACAAAATATTCATTGTCAGAGATAACAAATTTATTTTTTAAACTTTCTGGAAAACACTCGTACATGTTTTGAGAATTCTTTTATATAATTGAGTTTTGTCTACCTATAATAATACATAAAGCTACAAACCATCTGGTTTTGTCGTTTTACGTAATTTTAGCAAAAAATATTCTACACTGACCGGCAAAAAAACTCTGCCACTTGAAATTTTGTTCGTTGTCCAAGAATTTTCGTAATTTTCCATCGATTTCAATTATTTGTACGCCAAATTGTAGATAAATTCTTTGGTATTAAAACAAACCCCAGAAAAGTTTTCCAAAAATGTTGATAGCTTATTTATACAGGGTGAAAAAAACATGTATTTTTAGTCTAATTATCTTAACACCCTGTGGAACAGTTCGAGAAATTTGTAGACTCTCAGTTAATTACAAAGACCATTCTTTTCACCATCTTTCTGTTTTTATTTCTCCCATATTGGCAGATTTAACCTAACTTACCTTTTTTTAAATGGAACACCTTGTATATTTAAACATTTTTCCATTCTCCTCGATTTTCTTGTTTCTGTGAAATGAGGTATTGCAATGTTATAGGAGGTAAATTAAAAGATATAAGCACTTTTTTATTTTATTCATGTCCTAGCAACTTCAACACCCTGTACCATTGTATAGATTTTATATCAAGAAATCCATTTACGCTCAAAAGATTTTTAATATAGTTTGCTATCGTGTAAAATTATTAACGTTTTTTGGTTTGGGATTGTTCATAAATCGGAATGATCATTTAATGGATTTTCTAAAATGGAACACCCTGTATTTTAGTATCGTAATGAAATGGAATTGTGTGGTACTTTATTATTTCTAACTGACTCAATTTGTGAGCTATTGATTGAATTTTCCTGGAAGATGTATTGGAAGTGCCTATAAGGTAGCCACGATTTCCAGAGTAAAACAAACTAAGGTGAATATATTTATAGCTGAGTACAAATGACTAGAAAGTTAAGAAAACATTATTGTATTCTGTGTAAAATTTTTTTATTTAAAATTGCAAAGCGCTTTCGGCTATTAAGCCATCTTCAGTGCCATACCTGCAAGTAAGCAATAATCGTTGGAAAATTTTTTTAAAAAGAAATTAGTAAAGAATTACTTACTTGTCAGATATGATACAAGAAACCTAATCAAATGTCTACAACACATTAACGTCACAATGATAAAATTACATTAAATTTAAAATTTTAAAAACTATCCCCTGATTGGGGTTAAACTGTCTTCATATTTTGAACATTTCTAATCTTAATTATATTCTTCAGCTACTACACGAACACGTGTTAGTAGAACTGAAAACGAAGTGACACTACTTCAATTTAAACTAACAAATGACAATTCAAGTGGACACAGAACTCAAGCTATCCAAGATGAGCATAAAAATAAAATTATTGTAAAAAAATTTGGTAATGTCTCAAAACGAATACGTGAATTTCCTAAATAAATTATAAATAAATTTGATATATTAAGGTCTAATGAGAACCCATTGCTAAATCTAATTCAAAATAAAAAACTCACAAATAGGTCAAGAGAGATTCCAAAAGCAAATAAATTAATTTGAAAATTATAAAATATTTGTGTAAATCAATGAAAGTAATTATCTGAGCATAATTCCCAATAACAAATTTTAATGAATAAAAATTGTAATCTGGTAGCCCCTCGAAATCAAAAGTCAGTCATCTAAACAAAGAAAACAGATTTGATTTTAAAGTCTAATGAGAACGTATTATTCAAATTTTTTTTTAAATTGCAAAGCGCTTTCGGCTATTAAACCATCTTCAGTGCGATACTCGTCAGGTATATGATACAAGAAACCTAATTAAAGGTCGACAACACATTAACGTCACGATAATAAAATTCTTTGAAATTACATTAAATTTAAAATATTCCCCAATTTACCCCAATCAGGGGAATATTTTAAATTTAATGTAATTTTAAAGAAGGCCGGGGTAGTTTAAGCGACCACCCAAGGCAAGGGAATAAAGCCTTACAAGCCTCCCTCCAACGTGGGAATTTTCATTATTCACTATATTTTTCGCTACTTATTTTGACTCAAATGGAGGGATATCACCCCATGAGCCCATGGCACTCCTATTCTCTCTACTAAATAAATTGAATATAAATGAATACAATTTTTTAAATTTATCATTTTTATTTTTTAAACAATACAAAAAAATCTATTATTACCAATTATTATGAAAGAAGAAGACGACGGGGGTTCTCAGCAAACTTATTAACTATTAATTGTTCAGCTTCACCATGTTTCGGTTAATGCTTAGTAGACTACTTTCGCCCATTGTAGATCTGGTCCACGTTTTAACTCTTCGGAGAGTGCTGAATGACCTCTCTACGGTGGCTGTGGTACAAGGTAGTGCCAGTGAAATAGCCAATGCGGTGTATACAGCAGGGAAAAAATCCTTGGCTTCTCTTAAAATGTCAGTTGCGTTTGATTTTTTGTCCGACTTTTTTTGCAAAATATTTAACCATACCTCAACTTCGGCGGCCAAGTTGTCCAGTCCTTAGAATTGTGCAGCGATTTTAACTTTTTCCAGAAGCTCTTCTTTGCATAACGTAAGCATCAAAGATGGATGAAGAGCCAGTAGGCAGTAAGTTGGTTCGTTCTTTTCGGTAAACCTGGTCTCTAGAGACATGATAAACGAATCCAAATTGGGGTTTAAAATAGCTCGTTCCCAGTACTCTTGAGCAGTTGTGAATGGCGTATTGGTTCTATTTGTTTGGCGTCCAACAATCTTGGCGGTTGAAGTTCGACTTCTAGGCTATCGGCAATGATCTGCGATTGTACGAGGACCTCTTTTATGATTTTACTGCTATCTCGACGGTGTTTTTTAACTACATCGATAACCCGTTTTATTTGAGTTGAACATTGGAGAAAATGTAGTGTTTTCGTTTGTGAAAAATTCACAATTGGTTCTGAAAACCCAGAATAGTTTGCAATTGTGCAGGTACATATAAAAAAGTTTGGCCTGGCTGCTGCATTGCCATCTTCAGATAGTTTTTTTAATGCTAGTACAACATCAGTAAAATTTGTCATGAATACCGAGATACTTCTTCGCAGAAGGATGGTCGGGATGATTCACGGAAGAATCTTAAAATGTCCTTTATCGTGCCAATGGTGTTTTGAATTTCTAGTACTACATTCAAGTGATTGACGACCAGATTAAGGAGGTCTGATGCACAATGAAAATACAGTGCCTTTTTATAGTTTTCTTGTAGTAATTTTTGCACTCCGCCTTCCTTACCTGCCATAGCCGAGCAACCGTCATATCCTTGCCCGACGCACTTGTTGGTGTCCAGCCCATGTTTAGTGAGTGCGTCGTGAATTGCACTTGCAATACTCCTCGCATCCATCTGTTCCAAAATGGAGAAACCGATAAATTCTTCACGAATATTTATTTGTGCTTTATTAAGAAACCTTATACCTATCGACAATTGCTCTCGTCCCGCTATGTCACACGTTTCATCCGCCAAAACTGAGTATAAATTCGCTTTTTGGACGTCTTCTATTATTGCGTTGGTAATTATCGTCCCGCAAATCTCAATTAATCCGTTTTGAATGCGTGGTGATGTGTAAGAGGCATTTTTAGCTCCACTGGTGAGTCTTTGTAACTCATAATTTCCTGATAAGATTTGTAATCGTATTAGATCTTCGAACAGGAAGATGAAACTGTCAGGCATGTCTTATGCGAGTGTCCGGAGTTATCGTCAATAAGAGAGTGTGTGTTCGGTGAGTCTTGGCTTACACCTGCCGATATAAAGGAGATGTCTCCCAGTGACCTGTCCACCTTCCTGAGAAGGACAGGATGGACAATGACCTGGGAGGACAACTCCTCGGGAGGATGTACAATGGGTCACATGTGGCCTAAGTGCTGTGAGCCTACACACTCACCCTCCCTACTCTACAGATACAGATAGATCTTCGAATATTCCTTCATGCAGTTCTGTGCCACGTAGTGGTATATCATGTACTCCGCAAAAAATAATGGTTCCAATAATGTTTGTTATTAATTTCTTATTTTCGGTGATCAGCACCTGATAGGCAGTTTGCAACTGCACGTCGACGGAGACATCTTCAGTAAAGGCTTTTGCTGATTGTACCGCCAGTAAATGCCACTGGCTTCAGGCGTGGCTTTTGCAATATTCATTCATGTTTTGTATTTTTAAAAAGGACCTTACAACGAACGATCCTTGCACTCCATGGATGTTCTTTCCAGGTAAGAGGCAGCAAAGAAGACACAAAGGTCCTTTAAGATGCTTGGAATACACAAGCCAGGGAGAGTACTTTTGCAGCCAATCGTAATTGAATTTCCTTTTCAGACCGATAGCATCTTCTGAGAAATTGTAGTTAGGCGATGGCTTCCAGGGGTTCAGGAGTAACTCCCTTCTCATATCTGTCGAAATAAATTCTTGCCGTCCTATCCACTTGCCAATGTCCCGTGAATCATGATCTTTCAAAGGAAAAGTCGAAGGTCCAGGTACTCCTATCTCAGGATTAGGTACTATATGTCCAGGTTGCCCCTCGACGGCATCTTGCTGCCCAGGGCTTCTCTTCCTTTTATTGCTTTATTATCAATTATCATGAATTTTATAGCACCTACTAAATTTGCCAAAAAGATATGGTTAAAATCAACTCACCTTTCTTTCCAACATATTTTCTGATGTCCATTGTTGTGTTATGTCGACAAAATATTGTTTTTTTATTGGTGAACCATTTTACCTATTTATGGCTTAACTTTCATCTAAATAAAGTTTTCTCATATCTCTCACGACAAGTGTGTAATAGGATTTCCTCACATTAATGCCACATCCTGTATATTAACTTAGGTTGGAGTATTTGCTTAGTTCTCACTCATCGTCAAGCTCCTAATACATTCATTTCATATAATACAAAACGCCAAAACGTCTTACCCATCAAAAATGCTTAGAGTATGTACAAAATGTTGTTCTGGTAGATTTGGAATTCATTTATTTGCTTAGATGCGGTTGCACGAGTATGGAGCTATTCCGCGTAACGCCAAAGGGTTACAAGATATTTAAACGGCAGTTTTAGAAATTGGTTTATTGGGAATGAAGGTTTCGTGAGATGGCCATCCAGATTCAAATCCTTGGGATGAGTTTCTATGGGGGTAATTAAGAAATCGTCGTGATGAGGGATACACTTGAAAAAAAATAACTTGATGCAAGAGATATAATACATTCCACATACATGTCTTGAAAGAGCTGTCATTAGTTTAAAAAATGTATTCAAGGAGAGTATTACAATTTTTTAGCACTTGCTGTTATGGTTTATTCGTGTTGCTTGTGTAGTAGTTTTAATTGTTGCTGTAATGGTTTTTACGTGTTCTATATGTTCTTTAGTGGTTAGTAGTATTCATTCTTTTTTTTATATTATATATCTGTTCTTTTTGCATTTTCCCTACGAAAGCAATACGTAATTTTTTTCTATTAGATATTATAATGACCATCACATTAAACATTTTAATAAATTCTCGAATTTGGGACATTGTGTACTTATAAATTTTATTTTTTTAGAACATAATGGTTTGATGAAAATAAAACAAATATACAAAAGTGGTGATAAAAATAGAATTAATTAATATATTAATAAACACAAAACTGATATGTCCTTGTCAGTTGTATAATAAAGCAGTGTAAAACGGGCGGCAATATGACCAAACGGTAGGCAGCAAAAATGCCTATTTAAATTCAAATCGCTCCTCTTAGTTAAAAATAAGGTAAAGTACTTCAAAAAACATGTATCCCCACCTTAAAAACGCACTAACGAATTCTTAGCTGTTTTTACAAGGGGCTGCTTGACCTCATTATTGTTCAACCTCTTCTGATGAGGAAAATTATCTATCAAGCATATTGGTCCAACTAAACAGCGTTAGTGATTGAAAATTACCGTAATTTATTTTTCGTTACGAACTTTCGGGAATCTTCGAGAATTTTAGCAACTTTTTGGAGATTTTATAATTACATAAAATTTAATAGAAATTTGAAGGAACTGGGTGATACATTAGAAAAAAAAATAAGAAAATAAATATTTATTCAAAATTATAGGTACTAACAAACATTGAAATATTCGGAATTTGGAATTTCTTCTGTTTCCAAATAAGAAATATCTTCTGGACCATCCGAACATAATCATCCACCAGAACATTCATCCAAATAAAATGCCATTAACAGAGTACGCGTTTTCGCAAATGCAAAGGTACGAACCAAAATTTTGCAGATCTACCCGCGTTGAGACTTGCAGATTGCGGAGCGGAATATAAACAGTACGGTACGAACATACATAGAGCGCGAAGGTTATAGCCAACGCCTATACAACGTTGTCATATCAAACTATATTGTTTGGTGACGGTCGCTTTATAAAGTCATGGTAACTTTCCGATAAATTCTCCTCAACATTCTCCTATAATTTTCCCAAATAAGAACTTTCGCTTCAACGAGAGCGAACTTTACGGTACATTACGGCAAAGTTCCCTACTCACAACACTAAACGGCATAGGTGCTATGTGCATGCTACTACTAAATACCTACCTGGTCAAGGCGGCCTTAAATATCAGCTACATTAATATAACATCTATTCTGAAATACAGCAAATGTAATTAGCAACATTTTCACATATTTCGGACGTTTTTTAACATTTGTTATCAAATAGATATTTTATTTATTGAAAATTGGTTTCCTATATTAGGAAGATGTAATTTCTATTTTTTACATTGGTTTTAATTGACCTTAAAGTATTAGATGGGTGATGTTTGTGTTCCAGAATTGTTTTATTATAAGTTTAAAAATGTTATATTAATAGATTTGTTATGAGTGTATTTTGAAAATAAAAAGAATAATATATTCTAAGGCATTTATGTTGTTGTATTATCATTATCTATAACGGAATCTTCAACCAAATGTTAGATTGAATTGAAACTTTACACAATGTTCAAGCACCGGTGACAATACAATAATTTTATATTAAGGACCAGGATTAACGATTACATTAGTAATTATTATACACCCTCCTTCTTGGACTTACTTTTTAAATTAATGAGGAATTGGCAGATAGGAAGGCTATAGACTTATATCACATTTAAATCGCGTTAAACTTACGTTAATTCTATTTTTATTTAGTATACTATAGGACCCGACAGACGTTGTCCTTTGCTAACCTGTTGTTTTATCATATTAAAATATTGACAGGGCAGAAAATTCAGATATGTTTCCCGAAAAGTCTACATTACTGAATTTGCTTTCAATTTCTCATGAAAACAAAAGCTTGTTTTTTAGATTTGACTTTTGACTAATTATTTTTAATGACTACCTGCAACATGTCAACTTATCGGATCAACTGTTCAGGAATTTCTGTATGGTTCAGGGTTCAGGAGAAGTTCAGCATGAACTTGATTGGAGCGCGACCTACCGGGACCAATTGTGAATCTATACCATCCAGTTACTTACTCAAACACAAAATTTCATCAAAAGAGGAATGTGGTTTGTGATAAAAATCGGACCAACCGTTTCACTATGTTTTGCCACTTTAAACCTAAAAAATATTGAAATTTGTAGGTCGTGAAACGATTTTTAGTTAAATTCATCCATATTCAATTCGTTGGTTATTTAATTCAAACTAAGGACAATCTTAGTTTGACATAAATAAAATTTTATGTTGGCAAAAATGCGCACTATTGTCGCGATAAACTGTTTATCAGGCTTAATTTAACGTCTACTCTAGACTACTAGACTAGAAGCTATGTTACAATGTTACTTTGTACATTTAATTTTTCGACTTTTATTTGCGAGTAGTAAAAAACTGAATACTATTTCCGAGGCCATGATGAGTTATCAAAGTTGAGGGTGCCTCCAAAAAAACGAATACTTAAACCTGTTAATAATACTGCAATAGTTGATATAACATTTGCTATTCGTTGTACTATTATTACAGCAGAAATAAAGCAAGTAAGTATACGACTTATATAAATTTTGTTATCCCGCTTGCTATATCCTATCCAACAATTTCTATTATATTGTTTGCTTGGAAATTATTTTTAAAAATGTATTCACCCATAATTATGTTAGTTCAGTTGAAGGGAAAACAATTATTCAATGTAGAATGTCTTTGGGTAGTTGAATAAAATAAGATCCACATCCCACAGGATGAAAATGTTAGTAAGGTAATGAACCATTTATCCTTTTATGAACACCAGGCTCTTTCTTAAGCATTATTGAGAAAACTGCCCATATTCAATTTAGAATCCTACTTTCTTTTTTACATATTATTCATATAATATTGAAGAAACTTACCTCTAACCAAACACAACACTAACTACGTGAAACACATTTTTTCCCTTGAAATTTGCTAAAACCAAGCATAAAAGGAAACCTAATGAATATCAACAAACCCTCCATTTACATAACTGAAAATAATTTACCACGTCGTCCCTACTTGAAAAAATTTTGACCCTTTAGCTTCACCAATTTTTCTTCTTTCGAATTACACTTTTAATATAGGTACAAAGTTTGTGCTCCTTAATTTTATCTAGTTTCCATGCATACAAGTTTGAGGGCATAATTTCCGTAAAACGTGCATACATGTGCTTAACATTTTGTTTTATCGAATGTTATTGAAAATAATAAAGTAAGACCTGGATTTTACTTTGATATTTTGACAAGGAAATATATAGAAAATACGTAGGCGACACCTTATGGGTATCTGAAATTAGAACTATTTGTCGCTCCAAAACAATCAAATTTGGTGAGCGAAATGTGTATATCGACAAGATCGATTCAAGACTACTCGCTAGGTGAACAGAATGCCACCACCGGAATGTACAGATCGAAAGAAAAACTTATGCTGCGCCTTTACCACTGTGCTACTGGTTGAACTAATAGCATAAAGCGTATAAGTAAGTTACTGTTATACAATATTAGTAATAAATTATTGTAAACAAAAAGAATAAGTGTGAATATGTATTTGCCTTGGTCATTAAGTATTTTTGGTCTGGTGCTCCACATTTTTTTTAAAAACTAAAGCAAAATATTTAAACTCATAAAACACACGAATCTCTTAGAAACTCAAATCAAGACAAGTAGCATATTGTTGACCTTAGCGTCTAGTAAGTACCTATTCGAAACATTCTTTTCACATATAAGTACCTACAGCGTGTAACAAAATTTAGTGTACAATGAAAAAGCTTATCAAACACGTGACACACATCGCTAAAAAGACCTTTTATGGTCATGTTTACTGTGATTGGACGTGTTGGTTCTATGGCTACCATCACTTGATCAAACTGACGTTTTACATAAACACCGCGCAGATTATTCCTTGAAAATTTTGTGCAAGGGATGCTCCCATTTAAAACACGTGAACTGTATTATTTTAAAAATCAGTCCTACATGATGCTATCGGATGGTTCCCGAGTGGGATTTACTCGTGTTTTCATTGTGACGAAGCAGTGATTTGCACCTGTCACTCAATAGATTTTTCTGGGAAATTTGAAATTTTACATTACCTAAACAATTTTGTTATTCACGTTGTTTCTACAAATCCAGTCACTTTTGAGATAACAGATGAGGTGACCCAAACTAACTTACAGGTGCATATTACTACTAAACGAAATGAGTACAAGAGTGCGGTCAGGTTGGCTCGAAGAGATGCCTGGCGGGCCTTCTGTGAGGATATCGTCTCGGTACGTCAAGGCTGCGCCGGATCTTAACGAAATCACCGGACAGCGCTCTAGGCTGCATGGAAGCCGCACCGGGTGTTTTCACCGAAACAAACCCCGGTGGATACCTTGCAGCATTTACTGGAGACACACTTCCCCGGTTGTGAGGGAATCGAGCGGGAGTGTCCTGACATGGGACATGTAGGTATACAGCGACCATGTAAAAAGGACTATCTTCTAGCAAAAGAAATAGTCACACACGAGCGGAGTACTTGGGCGATACGGTCATTCAGACCATACAAGTCTCCGGGGAAAGACCAAATCTTCCCGGCTTTGCTTCAACAAGGCTGGGAGGCCGTGGGCACAATTCTGGTGCATATCTTTCGGGCCTGTTTGGCACGCAGTTATGTCCCTGAACAGTGGAGGCAGGTGAAAGTCGTCTTCATACCCAAGCCGGGTCGTACCACATATACGGTGGCTAAATCCTTTAGACCCATTAGCCTAACATCCTTTGTGCTGAAAACACTGGAGAGGGTGGCTGATCGATACATAAAGGAAAAGGTTGGGCTTAGGTATCCTTTGCACAACAACCAACATGCTTTTAGGTGCGGCAAGTCAACTGAAAGTGCCTTACACCAACTGGTAACTCAGGTGGAGAAGGCGCTGGAAAATGGCATGATCGCCCTGGGAGCTTTCTTGGATATACAAGGGGCGTTTGACAGCACCCCTGTAGGATCCATGTGTAGGGCTGCGGCAAATCATGGAATAGAGCCAATGATCACTCACTGGCTTGGGGCCATGTTGTGCAACCGTACAGTAGAGGCCACATGGAAAGACCATGTGGCAAAAGTAATCGTCGCTAGGGGATGTCCGCAAGGGGGTGTTCTTTCGCCCACATTGTGGAACCTAGTCATTGACGAGCTAATAACCCTTTTAAACGGTGAGGGCTTTCTAACGATTGGGTATGCCGATGATATCGTTGTCCTTGTTGTTGGAAGGCACATTACCGTTCTCAGGGACCTCATGCAAAGGGCTCTGAATAGGGTTAATTGCAGTTAATCCTGCCAAGGCTGAGATATATACCTCTCCAAAAAGAGAGGTATAAGACCTGAGGGTCTAAATCTTGACGGAGTACCACTGCCGGTGGTTGAACAGGTGAAGTATCTAGGAGTGATCCTTGATAAATCACTGACATGGAAGGCTCATCTTGATAGTCGCCTAAGCAAGGTGACAAACACGTATTGGGCCTGTAGGAGAGCCATTGGTCCGAGGTGGGGACTGACCCCCAAAACGATCATATGGTTCTATAGAGTGATTATGCTGCCTATGCTCACATATGCGGCTCTGGTCTGGTGGCCGAGGGTAACCTTGGTCACGGCTAGATTGCAACTGGCACGCCTTCAAAGGGTGGTCAGTTTAGGTGCAACTGGCTGCATGAGAACTACACCAACTGTTGCGATGGAGGTGATCCTTGGTCTTCGGCCTCTTCACCATGTGATCGAGGCTGAGGCGGGGAGGGCTTTCTTGCGCTTGAAACGGCTGGGATACGTGCGAAGAGGGGAAGAGTGCAGGCACGTCAAGAAGCTCCGGCTCCTGGAAGATATTCCAGTTCTGGCTCGAGCGGCTGATGAATGCCTGCGTAAGTACTACTTCGCTACCCCATATAGGGCCATGATACGGGATAGAGAGTCCTGGGAAAAAGAGAGGAATACACAGCCTAATGGGACCGTCTGGTACACAGATGGCTCATGCTCCGGTGATAGAGCAGGGGCTGGAATTTACTCCAGGAACCCAAGAACACAGGTTTGTGTACCATTGGGTGAGGGTGTATCTGCATATCAGGCCGAGATATATGCTATCTTGGAATGTGCGCAGATAAACCTAGACAGAGGTTATGTGGATCGACGCATAACCATATACTCCGACAGTCAGGCAGCAATTAAAGCCCTGAGTGGGTATACCGGCAACTCAGGACTTGCTAACGAATGTCGAGAACTACTTGCTAATCTTGCAAGGCGGAACGTGGTGCGGCTAGAATGGATTCCAGCCCACTCTGGTTTTGAAGGCAACGAGATGGCGGATGCACTGGCTGCGGAAGGGGCGGCAGCTCCTTTCTGCGGCCCGGGCCCGACCCTGGGCCTAACAAAACAAAGAATACGCAAGGAGACGAAGAAGTGGCTGAGGAATCAGCACCTCGCTCATTGGAATGCTCTGCAGGGTCCTAGACAATCCAAACTTCTACTGAAGGGATGGACTGATGGACACGCCAGGGCAGCCACTGAACTACCAAGGAGTAGGCTAAGGAAGATAGCAGGACTCCTAACAGGGCACTGCTGTATGAGGAAGCACCTCTACAATCTAGGAGTAGAGGAAAGTTCCCTATGTAGGGGTTGCGGCATGACTGATGAAACGTCAGTTCATGTTCTCTTAGAGTGTCCACACTGGGCTGTATTACGCAGGCGAATCTTCGGAGTCACTGTCATGGCTGCTGGAGACACAAGCAGGCATCCACTGAAAAAGGTTGCGGCCTTTATTGAAGGGCTCGGCTTCATGGATGACTAGGTAGCAGGATTGGCACAATGGGCCCGCCAGTGGCCTCAGTGTCGGAACCTTGGCTTGAGTTGTCCAGGACAAGGCTCGCCTGCACATTTAGTAGTAGTAGTAGTAGCATATTACTACAGCTACGTCATACGGAATCACTTTTGTAGAGCTTTCAATCACGAATAAATCCCACTCTACAACAAAAATCATCAAAGTTCACGTAAATTTTAAATGGGAAATACTTACTTTTTAGTCTTTTTACGTTAAAAAAATACACGAGGTGTAGGAAGTCCTAATGCGTGGTGTGCCATCCTGATCGGAACTAATATTGGACCCTATTTTTTCATGGTTCCTTGATTTTCTGGTACACCGCAGTTCCCTATTTTACTATAGAAGACTTGCCTTTGCAATTACGGCTAATATGTTTCTGCAGCTAGGCAGTTGCCCAGCACTTTTCACATTCCAATAAATGTGCCAGAACATTTGGATCGAATATATCACCAGAGGTGTATTGGACGAGGAAGGCTACCCCGATCCTCGAACTTTATTTATTTGAACTCCTTTCCATCTATGGGGTCGGTTAAAATATATTGTTCACCAAATTCGACATGAAAGTACGAATACAAGAGGCCATTCGTAGCCTGTCAAGACCAGAAATTCAGCTGCAGTAATATCCACACTTGAGCAGCTCCAGCAATATATTGAGTGTGATGGTTCGAGCATTTAGGGAGGCATAGGTTTTATTTCAAAATCGGCTTGTTATTCGAAAATTATAGAATTATATCATCGATTCTTGGAGAAAGACAAATGAATAAGGATAAATACCGGTGGAACCAAGCTACTTGTATAATATGTACTGATTCACTTAGCTAAAACTTCAGGCTGTAGAAAATAACTTTAATTCTGACCCGCTCATTAGAAACATTCATAATATCTCATTTCACTTGGTATACGTCGGGAAAAAAGTCATATTTCTATGGATCCTTGGTAATAAATGTACTGATCCAGCTGCAAAAAGAGCAGCAATAAGAAATTCCAGTAAGTCAGATGATTACAAGCTACACATTAAGGAAATAATAATAATATCAATACGGCAGAATTAATGGAGTCAACATGCGTCCAAGCTAGGTAGGTTAAACACCTCTGTTAAACCATGGATAGCGAAATTAAAAACGAACAGAAGAGAACAGGCCAAATTAACAGGAATTGGAAACACACATTTTACATTCTCCTTTATTCTGGTAGCCTTAATGCGAAAACATATGGAAGTAATATTCAAAGAGTCATCACGTATTTAACAAAAATAGATTGTATTTAACAGAATTTAACGTACCCAGAGATATTGAATATCGATATAAAAAGGCTAATGACCTCGATGCCTCTCAACAAAAGAAGAATAACGCGATCTAAAGACATCACTAAAAATCAGACATATTACATGTGAGCTGAGTTTGATAGAGCAATAAATGATTTTTCCAGCCAGACTAGGTTTGATAAAATCCGTTTTGTCACTTGATAGTGACATTTAATTACCCACCACCACTTTATTTCAATAGATACCTATACCAAAAAAGTGTCAAACCAAAAATACTTAAATAAAGCATAGCTTCCAAAAACATATATGGTGAAGTTCAGTGAAAAATAAGTTTTTGATAGCAATTAGGCCCCCCAGCAGCCTTATTGGAAACCTGAAAATAATTTCCAGGATTTCATTTTGACCACTTTAGTGGCATTTTTTACCGCAAGTCTCTACGACGAATAGTTTCCGAGATACATTCTTATCCGCCCCATACAGGTATTGGATTGTTTTTTGAAAGAGTTGTTCATGCGATCAGTACCTACTATTATAGATATTTCTCTCGCTGGAAAATGTTGATGTGGTTCCATTTAGAGTGGATACGAAAGTAACAAATGTAGTTAATTTTATATTAAGTGGATTAATTTCAAATAGTATACTTACAAAACTTTTATACATAGTTTAGATTAGAATTATGAATTATACATTTCATTATATCAAAATATCTCGATAATAACGTTGAGTGATAAACATAAGAGACGCAGCCTCGTGAACAATTTTGTGCCTCAAAATGATGTTGTCGGAGAGATAAGTCACTACTCGCATTTTCTAGAGTTAAGAGCTGTGAACGGAATTTTTAGCTCTGGACTCTCTCTCGACTGTATTTTAGACGATAATTTTTATTTAACCAAGTGTGTAGTAATATATGCATTAAACTATTTTGTTGTGTGTTACGTATTAAAAAATTAGTTCTATTTTTAAAACTGAATCTCATGAACATATAAGTTTTTTTTTAATATCCTACTAAAAATGAAAATACATATACTAAATGAATAAAAAAAATTGTGGTGATATAACTATTCTGTATTTAGAAAAGTGCGAATTAGGAAAAAAAGTTTTGTGTGAGAAACATTTTAGTGCTGGCTTTATTATTGTTGGTACAACAGAAACGAGAGATTCTAAGTAAAAATGCTGTACCAAAAAGTTATTTTGTTTTTCAATTTTAAGTGTTTTATTCGAATATATCACATTACCGATTTTAATGTTCATACTTTGTAACGTTCAGATCCTGAACATATGGTTGATAATTTTGTTATGTAAGTAGTTTGAAACTTCAATATTTTACAAAGTATTTTTATTGTGCAATAAGAAATACTAGTGCAGCATAAATAATTAATTCTGATCACCCACCTAAGTACAAAAAATATTATCAAATAAATATTAAATCCATTGTAGAAAGCCATATCTAAAATATGAATAAACCTTCAACAATTGGTGTTTTCAAAAGAGGTTTTTCAGACTTAGATGGCAAGTTTATTAAATTACACTTTCAAATTTTTTAACATAGGTACATCTACTTTTTATAGAAAACAATCCTAATTTGTTGAAAACTGGGATGTCACAGAATGAAAAGAAATAAATATAAATCTGAGAAATATTTGGGAACTGCAGACACAATATCACGTTGGTATAGACTTTTTAGAGATTTCGACAGATTTGGACTTATTATTTATTGGATTGCAGATACATCTTCCGAAGAATGACTACTAATTTTGTTTGTTTTTCACCATATTTTATTTAACCCAATTAATTGTTTCAACCACAACTACCTGAAATTTTTCCATAATTTGAATAAAATCAATAAATAACAAATTCCACAACAGAAATGAAGCATATATTACTCGACCAGTTTTACAAAAAACATTTGCATCGTCAGGAGTAGATTTGCTGTAAAAAATAAAAAATACTTTCCACTTAACGGTTAAATGAAATTATAAATTAAAATAAATAAATAACAAATTCCACAACATATATAGGTATAACATAGGTATATTACTTGACCAGATTCTCGAATAAAATTTGCATCGTCTGGAGTAAATTTTCTGTATTACTATTTCTCACTCGACGATTTAACTCGTCCTGATTTAGCTTAGGTCACAAGTTGAAATCTGCGATAGTGATAGCTTATTGGATTCGGAATAATATCGAGAAAAATGTTTTCGAAAGTTTTCCTATCAAATAAAAAATTTTAAATAAATTTAAAAAGATATTAACAAATTAAGATGAAAAAAAACTATCTAGATTTATTTTTTGGTTGAAAAATTGAAATGAACAAAATATAAAGATTTTTAAAACTTTTATAATGTGATCTTGTTAAGTATGAATATAAGAAGATCTCCTGGAAGCGAAACATGTTTAGCCCATTTATTTAAACATTTTTTGTTGTCTTCAATAAAAACGGAAGTCGGATAAAATTTTGTTAATTGACAATTGTCTAACCTGTTTAAAAATGAACTTTAATTTTTTTGCAACGGTATTCTATTTTTTGAATATGCAAGAACATACAATAATTTTTTGTAATTTTTCAATTAGTATTCAATAGGTACTTGAAAAAAATGTGTGTATGTGACACTCTCTCCAGGGGTGGCATTCTGTTCACCTAGCGAGTAGTCTTGAATCGATCTTGTCGATATACACATTCCGTTCACCAAGTTTGGTTGTTTTGGAGCGACAAACAGTTCTAATTTCTGATACCCATAAGGTGTCACCTACGTATCGTATTTTCTATATTTCCTTGTCAGAATATCAATGTAAAATGTAAAATCCAGGTGACGTCGCTTAAAAGCGATCGCTATTTTTTATGAACGGAATGTCACCCCAGACTTTAATATTGATGTAGGTATGTTCATTGATAAAATTAAATATTTTTATGTATGTATCATCTTTTTCTATTCCTCATATTTATTTATATTGAACGATATAAATTTGTAAATAATATTCTATATACCTAGTCAACTAAAAAAAACTAGCCGCTTAAAAAAATAAGTTTCACAAAACAACAGTTGAGGAGTTGAGCCGTCCGAAACCAGCGATACGTGGGGACAAGAACAATGAATAGTTCGATGTTTAAGCACCGAGTCGCCTAAGTACAGTACCAATGGGGGTTGCTGAAATATCTATAAGGCACAAATTTTTACATTGCATTGCGACTCTTCTTATGCTGGCTCTACACTAGTGTCGCGAATCGCAGCGTGAATTCACGCAGCAATTCGCGCGATTTTCGCCCTTTACACTAGCGAAGTTCGCAGTATAGTACCCGCTTTCAAGCGAGATGGACGCAAAGGTAGTCACTGCTGCTGCCGCTGTCAATTCTCAAAATTTGACTCAAGACACAACACTACGATAATAGACTACTGACTGAATTCACGCCTTGCGAAAGTATCGCGAATTCTTTAAAGCGAAACCCTTCACATTCGTGGGCTTTCGCGGATTCGTGGGCTTTCGCGGTGCGATATAGAGCCGGCATTATATTTATCACTCAACAAAAATACAAAAAAAAATTGCAAATTCGAATGAATATGTGTGATAATTACGTTTTATCAACTGGTTTTTTATATAATACCTAAACCGCACAAATATTACTAGTTACTTTAGTGTTATGCACTCTACTTCTGTGTCTTATTAAAAATGGTTCTTTTGCGAAAATCTTACGGCAAATATCACAACTAAACACCGATGAGTTATGTGTTTGCATATGTAACATATAATGACTTTTATTGTTAAACGTCGTGTGACAGACGTTACAAGCTATACCATTGGAAGCAGCGTGACTCCACTTGTGTGCTTCCAAATAAGATTTGACAGAAAAACTTTTGAAACAAACGTCACATGAGAATGGGCGAACGCCAGTATGACTTCTTTTGTGGGTATTTAAACTAGATTTTTGTGTAAAGCGTTTTAGACATATCTCGCATTCAAATGGTTTTTCTCCGGTATGGGTACGCATGTGCACCTGAAAAAGAATTTTTTATTATTAAAATAACGAATAATACATTATAGTACAAATCTATTCCGCGGATATGTAAAAGAAACGAAACAAAGTTTTAAAATCCATAAATATGATCCAATCAAAATCTATAATTGAAGTGAGGATGTCAGCAGTTTCGACGTTCTTGAAGCGGTATTTGTTTTTTGCTTTCCTACTAATCTTTCATTTTGACATGCGTAGAGCTTATTTGTACATACCAGAAGAGTAAACAGACGTATTATGCCAAGATAAACAATGTCAAATTAATTTTCTTATTTTGTTCGAATCCACAGATGTTGCCATGTCGTATTATTTAAAAGTATGATAATTACTAAGTACTTGATTTTGTTTGTTTTTCCTCAATATATGCCCGTTAATGCTTATTCAATCTTCATATATACATGAGTGAATGCTTATAAACGATGTCAATATGAAGGTTTCTGTAATTCAGAATTTTTCAGTAAAAGAGACAACACTACGTTTGTTGACTGATGTTTGTTTGGATTCTGACTAAAGTACCTATTCCGTATCCTGTCGTTACGGAAACGATTATCATGTTAACGATAATTTTTCAGAGTCTGTAATAATGTCGTTACGTTAAAATCTAGTGAAAAAAAATGACAATAATATTTTTACAATTTTATAAAGGTTGGTATAAGTTTAACATCTGGAGATTGTGATGACCCATTTAAATAATCTACACCCACTGATTTTCGATAACTCCCATTAGCTAAGAAATTAATGGTTGTAAAAAAAGGTAGAACGTGTCGCGGGACACACGGTAGGAACTTTAGTTCCTTTTAAGCAAAAAATATGTAATACATATGACGTTATAGATAAACGATTTGCATATTCTTTGGTGGTCGAGTAGTAAGCATACCAGACTCTCACGCAGTAGACCAGGGTTCGATTCCCCGTGAGGAAGTTTTTTTTTATTGTTAATTTTATTTTTAAATAATTATTCTGCTTGTTATTAATAACGACAACTGGTAGACGTTTGAAATATTTAGCAGAATATTCATTATTATAGATAATGGTACTGTACCCTTCATGAGGGAGTGCCACTGGCAACATCTACTTATAACATCGTATATTTAAAAAAGGAAACCGTAGCATTATACAAATTGGACATTCAAGAACTGTACGTTTACCTCAAAATTAGTGGAAACATAAAATTGAATTGTAAAATTTTTAATTTGAAGTTATATTACAGTTTATAGAAATTTTTATTTTCTAGATTGGGTCGTAGAAAAAATATGCTGTTCGACTCGTGTGGATTGTCCTTATCGTACACAAACTTCTGTATCCATCCAATTTAAAGTTATCGAATTAAAGCATTCAAGTTTTCAAAATTTCAACACCCTGTATTTCGAAAAGTAAATGTGCTAGACCCCTTAATCGTGCAAAAAAAATTATGGAAATAATAGTAAAAATTTATCCGAACAAATTCAAGTAGATCACCAGCACTGCGAATACCAGCTTTGCATATAATTTTAATATAGCATCGGTGGTTCAGTGGTAGAATGCTCGCATTCCACGCGGGCGATTCCCGGCCGGAGCACATGAATCGCTGCTTCGTAAACGAGAGAGAGACTAAGGAGAGAGCACAAGCACGCAAGCAAGGCACATAACGAAGCAACGTAACATAACGCGTAACGGTCAGATCTTTTGCGTCGCGACCCCTGACTTGACCTGACGTAAAGTACTAAAGTTCCAGAAGCTAACTATGAAAGATATTCTAGTATTTCAACTACCATTCCAAAAGGCAGTACTGGAAAAATTCATTAGCAGCTTCACTGTTTACTCGATACATCTGCCGGAACACTTTCACTGGCAACAGTGGCAACTCAAAGGGGTTACTTCGTTTTCTTAAGACACGAAAAGTATTCCTTCGTGTCTGTCTAAAAATATTGCATGTGCATATAGTTAAGATTATTTTTCAACCCACATACGAATTCACTTTCTGTTAAATAAATCAAAAACAATACGTAACCGTTGATCCATCTTAAATAAAATGTGATCTTTGCAGAAGGAACAATGTTTTTAAGATTAATATCGAAAAAAAACACAACAAACCTATTAATCAACAACTTGCTAACCCAATAACGACTGATGGAGAACTGACGTTGGTCAACAACAAAATACCAGCCAATTCGTCGTTATCTAATAGCGGTTGTTACGATACTGAATATATAAAGACGTTTAGTAACGATAATCGTCAAAGAACGACACAGTGATTACAGAATAGGCCCTTGAATATTGTATGGCTCTTGTGTTCAACTGCCGTAGATACCTTGAAGGAGCTCTAATGGGAATCAATTGATAATACTTACTTTATTTTATTCGTCAAATGATCTCTACAAAATGGAGAATGGTTGTGTAGTATGCAAAAAATATATTTGTATATATGTTTTCAAATGACACTTACAACGTTTGCATGTAGATTCCTCTCGTAAAATTGGACAAAATGACAAAATTATTAAGGGGTCCAGCACATTTACTTTTCGAAATACAGGTTGTTAATGTTTTGAAAAATTAAATGTTTCAATTCGATAACTTTAGGGTAAATTGATTTGAAATTTGGTAGGTGGTTTTTAAATGTAAAAGGAAGGATTTTTCAATTTTTGATCCAGTGGTGTACATTTAGAATATATTACCTTTCCCGTCTCATTTTTTACGCCACTGACTTTTGAAGCAATTTTTATTCAATTTTGTATTCCTCAATGGTTTTCACGTGAAAAACGAATAACCTTTGCATATCAAAAAATTTGTAGTTTTCAAGATATTTAATCTGTTACATCAGTTTTTAATAATCAATTTAAAAAAATAATTTCTTGCATTTTTTTTAATAACTACCAAGTACTTATGGTTGGAATATGTAACAGGAACTAATTTATGAAACAGCAATGCATCTAAAACATTCGGAGAAGATTGTTGAAAATATTTGTCCACACTTGTGATTTTATTAATAAAAGAATTAAGCAGCCAACAAATTACAAGAGATTTTCAGAATTTTGTTCATTTACATTTATACACAATTTGCAACGTTTTCTCATCGAGAATCGCATATCTTGGAAAGACTGGCGATTGTCGGAAATAATTGCTATAGCTGCATGGATTTTTTTAATTATGATTTCTCATATTAAAAAACCCCCAACCTCAAATTTTTGTGTATGTACGTTAAAAAGCGTTGAAGTTATTGTAAAAAAAAAACGAAAATTAAAATTTCATGTTCAACACCCTGTATCTCTCTTGATATTAATATTTTATTAAGGCTTGTTGGTTTGAATCGCAATATTTTGAAGTGAAGATTGTACTGTACTTCTATGTACAAGGACTACCCTGTATAGCCAAGAGAGAATAAAGTACTATGAAACTTCCACCACTCTAGACTCGATTGGTTTTGATACACTCTCTTTCAGTCACAGAATGGCAATACAGAAAATAATTATTTGCTGAATCTGTATATTCCCAACAAGTTGAAAATTTGCATGAACGTTATGAATAACATTATAACGAAATTGTCAACAATTCCCCATCAATCCAGCGTGTGCTAAACATTTTATACCAGGTCACAGTTCTCAAATAGTATGTTAAAATATAAGTGGATATTAAGGTCTTTAAAACACGCGCGATTTTTCGAAATAGAGCAAGTGTTTTAGAGACCAGTTGTCCACGAATACTTTACGATATTTTTTTATTGGTGTACTTTGAAATTATAAATACTGGTATCTACTATTACTACAACAACAAGAAATGGAAATAAGAACTAATAATGTAAAATGGTTGAATTCGTGATGCTACATCAGTATACCCTGCGTGGTCATGGAAATGAGAAAAACATAAACTAATTTGCATTTTGTTTTCATGATTTATTGTTGTCACCGCAGTGCATAAAAATGAATGCTAATATCGATTTTTCAAGTAGTAAAGCAGAATCGCGGTTGATAACGCAAAAATCTGTACTTCATTTTAATATTAATGTAACGTTTATTTCAAAAAATTTATATTTAAAGATTTATATTTAATGCAGTCCTTATTTAATAATTTATATTTATATAATACCCTAGACACACTAACTATAATTTATATGAGAGTCACTTAATAAATACTTTATCGAGGCGAGATTGCCTTACTTCGGTATCAACACTAACTAACTATGCAGTTATGCTCGTGTCCTATTTATACTCGCGCGCGGTGTAGTTCTAGAAATCTCTCGTCGTTCTGGTGGATGCGCTGGGTATTCTCGATGTTTCTCGACAATTGGGCGAAGGAGCCATAGTATTCTCATACGGGAATTTCACTGAAGGCACTAATTGAGCATATTAGTGCAGTAGCTTGCGGAACATTAATATCTCAAACAATACCAACTGTACTTTCCATTTTCATTTATAAAATTGAAATTGTTAAATATTGTTCGAATAAAGGTTTTGACGTTACAAAGTAAGTACTGTCAGATCAATAATAAAAAAATTGTCATTAGACTTCGTTTCTCGAGTTGTTGAAGTTGCCATGGTAACTTTAAAAAACGTGCGTTTTTGAAAGTTCGAATTAAACACGCTGAGGCGTGCTTTTAATAGGTTAAATGGTTCTCCAATAAAAAAACATTGTAATTTCGAGTGGATAGCCCACATAGTCGACGCCTTGTACTGCTCCGACATTTTTTCAAGGTAAGTAAGCACAACTCGTTCATTTATATCTGTAACGTTTTGCTCTTCCATCCATTTTTTGACAAGCTTGTCATATTCTGTTTTATACGCATCCGATGATTTGCGGTATTAACCGCGATTCTGCGTTACTACTTGAAAATCTATATTACAATTCATTTTTATGCACTGCGGAGACAACAATAAATTTTAAAGACAAAATGCAAATTAGTTTATGTTTTTCTCATTTTCTTGACAACGCAAATTATACTGATGTAGCATCACGAATTCAACCATTTTACATTATTAGTTCTTATTTCCACTTCTTGCTGTTGTAGTAGTAATAGTTATAGTCAACTGCAGTCTTATCATTTGGGTCATACGATTCAACAAAGACATACTCACAGTTTTTGTTTTCTTTTATTGCGTTTAATCATAACTTCCAAATAAAATTCGTAAGATTAATAAGACAGACTTATGCAATTTTGACGGGATAAAAAAGGATATGTATTTAGTTTTCAACGATTCTAAAATAAGATAGTCCAAAATAAGCGGAAAAAAGCGCTATCCCAATAAAAACCGTTCCTGGAACGTGCACTTCACTGGATTCCATTTCTAGTAGACTATCATATCGTTAGAATGTCATAAAATAAAATATTTTACCAGAGATGTGATCTACTATGAATGGACCATAATAAAATTTGACAACAAAGTTTTGTAGTCTTAAACTTCAAAATATTATTGATTGTCTAGTTGTCATATTTTTTTGCGTTGTGTTAGATAGAGACCAAAAATTATTATATCACCAGTTAATCTTGACAACGGTAGCTGGAACGCTACCGAAACGTCGAAATAAAAAACTTTATTGTGGTTTGATTCCCAAAAAATAAAATAAAAAATAATAAATAATGCTACAAGGAACTTACAGAAGATATTGAAATATTAATATTTCGATTTTTCAAATCTTAGGAAATGGTATTTAAATTAATACTATTGACATACACAGAACTCAATAAGTTTGAACTTCCATCAAAATACTAATTAGTTTATGCTTTTCTCATTTCCATGAAAACGCAAGGTATATATCATATTACATCACGAATTCAACCATTTGACATTTAGTTTTTATTTCCATCTGATTTCCATTTCTTGTTGTTGTAGTAGGTATAGACCAGTATTTATAAATTCAAAGTACACCAATAAAAAAAAAATGGCGTGAAGTATTCGTGGATAACTGGTCTTTAAAGAACTTGCTCTATTTCGAGCACTCCGGCTTCGCCATTTATACTTTACTATACTATTTTGATAGTTGATACTGGCTGATAAACATCATATGGAGATTTAGAGTAAGAATAATAAGACATAACTTATTTTCAAATAGATGAAGTGTTAGGATCTCAGTAGCATCTGGTGTGCTTTGAATACCTGTGTGTTTATGTAGTTGGGCTAAGGGCACCTGGGCATATATCAGGTGAGAAAGGTAACTAAAAATAAGTGTTACTTTACTTAAATTTAAAGTAACTAGTATTTTTAGTTACCCTTCTCACCTGATACCTGCCCAAGTGCCCTTAGGCTAGCTCCAATTTAAAGTAACTAGTAAAGTGAGTAACTCTTATTTTTAGTTACCTTTCTCACCTGATACCTGCCCAAGTGCCCTTAGGCTAGCTCCACAAACACACAGGTATTCAAAGCTCACGAAATACTACTGAGAACCTAACATTTCATCTATTTGAAAATAAGTCTTATCACTCTGTGATCTTGGACTAATTATTTGTTCCCTAAACAGATTTGGCACATAATTATGATCGCTATCAATAGAAAAAAATGTTGACTAGTATTGCAATTAGGCACATTAAGCCAATAATAAACAAAATATCTGATCATTGAAGATCTAGCAGGACTTAGACAATCATAGATTCTGCTGGGTGACTACAACCCATTGATATCAAATGAACTCATACGTCAAAGTAAAAGTGCACTAAGATTTTTAACAGGGATTCCTAAAGGAATATTGTCGCCTGGAAGGACACCTGAAAAAGGACAAATTAGTGGAGGAAGAAGAATGTATATTCTGTGGCATGGAAAAAGAACACACAACACCTAGGAGATTACTGGATTGAAGAGGTACATTTACCTAAGTTGAAGCCTGCAGACATTTTAAAATTCCTCCAGTAAATAGGACTAAAGGAACTACTAGTCTCTGAGGCTCTCCTCGAGGACTAAGTAGAAGTAAAAGGGCACATACAAGAGAGATTGATAATCAACTACTCTTGATGGATAAGATCTGCTTCAAAATCTAGAATTTGAAAGTCTTCCCCTGTATAGATTCTGCTCTGGTTATATAATTATCATAGATTGGATACCAAATAATTGAAAAGTAGTCCATTTACACACAAGAAATGGGTCCCCAATAACATTACAAGACTTGGAGATAATGCCAGTCAATGGTATACAGACATCTCAAATTCAATAGAAGGAACTGAGATAGAAGTGTACATGCAAGGAACTAAACAGTCCAAAAGCTTGGGAAATGCTCCAAGTATCTTTCAAACAGAAATGCATGCCATAGAAAAGTGTATGAAGTTCATTATTAATAAAAAGCAGCCATGAACTAGGCATGAAAAAATGGCCCCCTTATTATGGGTTCTAGGACTCTCTACTGGTATAGAAAATTAAATAGCAGATGATCTAGCAAAGAGGGACTGGAACCCTACTGCTGTATACTGTGTCAATGTAATATTGGAAGAAATAGGCAATGCTAAATAGGAGAAAATATCTGATTATTGGAGAGTTCCAGTAGGGCTTAGCTTAGACAATCAAAAATACTTCTGGGAAAGTACAACCAGGTGAGAACAAATGAATGCCTATGCCAGAGTTGAACTGCACTGGAACTTTTGACAGGACACTGCAGCCTGAATGGGAACCTTGAAAAACTTAAACTAGTGGAGCAAAAAGAATGTAGATTCTGTGGAATGGAAGAAGAAACCTCCATTCACATACTTGCAGATTGCATAGCAATACAGAATCATAGGGCACAACAACTACTAGGAGACTACTGGATAGAAAAGGGGCACTTCCCTAAGCTGGGATATCATGAAAATCTTTTGAGAAGTAGGTTTAAAGGAACTAATACTCTCTGAAAATTTCCTTGGGAGCTAAGTAGGAGAATAGTTAGAAAATATATGAAAATTTCTCAGTTTTTAATCACTTTTGATAATTTATTTTGGTCAATTTCTCGGAAATTTGCTTAGATTTGTTGCAAGATGCAGGTTAATTAAATATACACTTTATCATGTCAATTCAGGACCACATTCTTTTCTCAAAAAAATGATGTTAATGTTTCCCATCTCAATTCAATTCAACATTATTTTATAAATGATCTTTTTTGTTTTTTTTTACATACCTTTTTGCTATTCAGTAAAGTTCTGTTGTCAAATAAAATTGGATTGGATTTAATGTATTCTAAATTTATATCTAAAACAACTATTTTACCTCTAAATACGGTTTTCTGCAGAAGGAAGCATCACATTGGCTACAATGATATGGTTTATTATTAGAATGTTTTTTCATATGTACATAGTAGCTTGAAGCTGAAGATAAGATTTTATTACATATATTACATTTTTGCTGTTTTAATTTTTTGAATTCATTCAATTCATTTGAAGTTTCATTGTCCAGATTCTGAATCTAAAAGTCGAGTAGAAGAGTTATTAAATAGACGGATACTTGCATACAATTAACTAACTATAGGTTTAGTGTCTTCATGAAAACTATCATCAGATGATGGGGATATCTTAATCGGAATTAATGAACATCGATTTTCCTCATGCTGATTTCTCATTTCGTTGAAAATACTGTGGCAAAAATATTCAGGTCTGTACATTTCAAGTGCTGAAGATTTATTTTTGGTGTTGATTTTCATTTAAAATTTGTTTACACATTATTATTAGGTATCACTTTTGTTATCATCGACAACAAACTTACAGTAAAAGTTGACACTTGACACTGTCTGACTGTCTTCTCTTCGTCCATCTTCGTCTAGTTCGTCTTCGTATCTATAACACAGTGTTGTTTTTGTTTTGGTGTATCTAACGTGACAGATTCCAGCGTTGCCAAATTTAGTAGTAACATAACAATATTGAAGTAAATATCAGAAAATAAGAAATAGAAAACTAAAAGAAAAACAAGAAAACCCAGGCCCAAACCCGGTTGATCAAAGTGCAACTATGTATGAAAATACCAGAAAATAAGAAATAAAAAACTTAAAAAAAAAATTGAAAGACGTGTCACGGGACACACGGTAAGAACTTTAGTTCCCTTAAAGCAATAATCAAATTTTTTGAATCAACAAATAAATATAATACACATATTAATATAAGAATTTATTCTATTCTGTATGAAACTTCATTTAACAATCCATATATAATCGATTATTTCGATTATTATCAATTTTTATCAATTGATTAATAATCGATGATTTTTGATCGATCAACGATTGATTATCAACAATCGAATAATAATCGATTATCCGCAATCGTTTAATAATCTATTATCATCAATCCTTCATCAACAATCGATTAATAAACGATTGTATATAATCGATTGATATTCGAATATTTCTAATCGATTGAAATTCAATTGTTTCCAATCGATCAACAATCGATTATTATCAATTGATTAATAATCGATAATCAACGATCGATCAATATTAATCAATCTATAATCGATTATCATTAAGTTGAAGTCATAGACAAAATAAAAGAGACGGATTGAAGTATAGGCGGTATAAGGCACAACGTTTCTGCGCAACTGACCCGCGCATCGAGTCGCTTCGGTCGTGAGAACTACAAGACTTTTTACAAAAGGGAAATAGAATAAAATGGTTTAAAACGTTATAAATTACATTTCACTTCACTATTCATCCTTCAATGTCGATAAATATTATGAAATATCCTAGTATATCAACTTTTAAATCATTAAAAACGAAAATATATAAAATCAATCATACATTGGCTGGTGTGAATCTAGCTTCTGCTTGTCAAAGTCATAGTGAAAGTGTCAATAATTATTCTACAAAATTAGTTTATTTATAAATTTATTAAGGAATTAAGGATTTTAGTTCTAATGAAGGAAATAAAAGTAAGTAAACTTTAAATATCATCACCAAGTTGTATTGCTTGGTAAATATTTTTGGCCACTTAGCAATTTGTAGGAAGAATAAAACATTTTTCAAATTTCCATCTGATATCAATCAAAGTGAACAGAGGTACATTTTAGAATTTCCTTCTACATCAAAGGATCAAAGGTTGTGTAAAGATCATTTTAATAATAATGCATTTACAGGTTCATTATGCAAAATACTTATTAGATTTGTTTTACCTTTGCAATCCTTAGATCATACACTACTACCAAAAGTAGTTGAACATAATAATAGTAGGTACCCAAGCTTTTGAAAATACTGTAGCTATTGCCAGTATTGCCTGTGAAATGAAAGCTTATTTTTTCTAACAATAATGATAGATAGCCTCAAATAAACTCATCTACCTAACAAATTGTAACTTAAGGTAATGCATTTTATTTATTTTGTTTCAGACCTGTTCCTGTCTTCATAGGAATGAAGAATCTACTTTCTAACTCCTTTTTATTTAAATTTTTGCAGTTTCTGTGAATAATTCTAAAATAATGTGCAATTGCATGTGATATTGGATAAACTTTCCTAAATATAATGTAAGTTTAGTAAAAATATGTTATTTTGTGATTAATAATATGTAAATGTTCGATGAATTGATGATAATAATATAGATGTAGATTATTTGTTATATTATGTGCAGTTTAATAAAAATTTTATATTAGTGTTGATTTCTCATTTATCTAATTTATGTGTCTTAAAATTGTTTATTGATTATAATCATTTCATTCTTAAAAATTAAATAAGTTTTAATTTTCTGTAATGAAATAATTATATAATAAACAATTTTTAGACAAATTGTGAGATGTTCATACCGACAATCCTAACTAACCAATTTAAATATCCCGCCCTCAAAAATTAGTTCCAACAACCCTTCCTGGTGCGCTTCGATCGACGTGATGCCAACTGTTACTACAGGGTCGACAACTCTCATTATATTATATTTCTCTATGGTTGAAGTTGTAGAGTAGCACATGAATTATTTCGTTACAAAATTCTGTCCTCGGTTTTTTCTTCAATCTATCGATTAATTTAAAATCTATCCAGCATTTTTTTAAGATTAAAACGAACGTGCGTAACTGTAAGGTATATCTCCTAATCGATTATCAACAATCGATTATTATACTATTATATTATCAACCTTCGTGTAAAATGTAAACCCGAGACATCGATTTATGGCGGCATTACAGTTTTCACTAGCCTATGAATCACTGCTTCGTAAACACATAACTCAGGCACATAACGCAGCAACATAACGGTCAGATCTTTTGCGCCGTGACCCCCGGATAGAAGGATAAAGGCTGCTTGGACGCATGCGCATCTCAACTACTAAATTTGACGTGGTGGAAGGAATAGAGGAGTTCAGTCTAAGGTCAGTGTGGCCAACAAAAAATGGTTTTTCTGACAAGAATGACAGTTAATGTCT
>CAJUYH010002714.1:0-37929 GCA_910591685.1 Galerucella tenella
ACTAAGCAATTTATTTATGCTACACTGAGAAATATAACTATATAACATATATCAATAACAACGACTTGTCCAAATTCTTATTCTTATTTTTAACTCTTTGTCAGTAATACAAAAAAAACATTTTTAATATTTATTCGAAATACACAAAAGTATTAGTTTTAGCGCAATATACATGTTGCGCTAAAGTTTTTTTCGTCCCACCCTAATAAACACATTTAATGAAACTGGTAGTGTGAAGGATATTCCATGGTCTGGTTGACCGAAAGGTGAAGATAACACTTCAGATGTTTAGATCTTTTCGGCGAAAATTGCCCGGTAGAGTCCGAAAATTTCCCGCTAGCTATCGAAAATTTCCCTGCCAGTCCGAAGCTACAGTAACGTGTGTTATAGTCTATATAGAAAGGACAAGGAGTAATAAATCATTCATTTAAGTAGATTTCATAGACGTACCAAAATATATTTCAAGAGGGTATACCGTAAGGTACATTTTGTATTGAACAACCCAGTTTTCTTAGAAACATTATCGGGAATATTATTTTAAAAGAAAGTGGGTACATTAAATCAGTACTTAGTATTAGTTCTTTGAGTAAAGTTTTCTTAGAAACATTATCGGGAATATTATTTTAAAAGAAAGTAGGTACATTAAATCAGTACTTAGTATTAGTTCTTTGAGTAAAGTTGTATGAAGTTGTATGGTTTTCATAATATTGTAAACAGTTGGAATATATTTAAAACATTTGTTGAATGTTAATTGTGCAAGTACCAAACAATGTCGATAAGCCAAGGACCATCTAAACGACCAAAAACAGGTCCATTATCTTTAAATGAAAAAACTCTGATATTGAATTGTTATATATCATTGAAAAACAAGGATCCAAGTGCAAGTGTTGATGATATTGTGGAATTAACGGCTGCTATGTTGTGTGTTGCTAAATCAACAATTTATAGATTACTAAAAGAAAGCAAGAATGGAACTCTTCAACCCCCTAAAACTCCTTCAGGTCGAAAACCAATTGAGATCGATGAGTCATTAAAACAAAGACTAAGGCGTAAAGTCCATGGATTTTACTTACGAAAGGAAATTCCAACACTAGACAAAATTATGACATCAGTGCAAGAAGATACGGACTATCCAAAATTCTCCAGAATGACATTATGCAAACTTTTGAAAGATGTGGGTTTCAGATATACAAAACATAATAGAAAATCTCTCTTGATAGATAAACCGGAAATAGTTTTTTGGAGAAGAGACTATTTAAAAAGCATTCGACATGCCAGAGAACAAAATTTGAAAATCTTCTACTTAGACGAAACATGGATAAATGCTGGATATACAGTTTCCAAATCTTGGCAAGATAAAAACATTAAAAACGGAAGGCAGGCATTCGTGGAAGGTTTGTCGTTAGGTTTGCAGCCACCATCTGGAAAAGGAAAAAGACTTATCATTGTCCATGTTGGAAGTTCTGAAGGTTTTGTTGATGGTGGATTATTAACTTTTATTTCAAAACGCACGGGGGACTATCACGAAGATATGAATGGGGATGTCTTCGAGGAATGGTTTGTTCAAATGTTGGATCTGATTCCAAAAGGGGCTGTTATTGTTATGGACAACGCAAGTTACCATTCACGGCTACGAGAAGCATTGCCCACAAGTCGTTGGCGTAAAGCAGAGCTTTTGGAGTGGCTTATTTCGAAAAATATTAAGTTTCCAAAAGATCCACTAAGGAAAGAACTTTACAGAATTGCAAAAATAAACAAGAATAAATACAAAACCTACATTGTAGAAGAAATGGCTTCTTCTCGTTGTATATCAGTTCTTCGACTTCCCCCTTATCATTGTGAACTTAATCCCATAGAATTAATATGGACTCAGGTAAAGGGGGAAGTTGGAAAAAAAAATACTACTTTCAAAATAAACGATGTTGTGAAATTGTTTGAGAGTGCTGTAAGTCATGTTACTCATGTTAGTAAGAAAAATTGGACAAACTGTATCGAGCATGTTATCAAAGTAGAGGCAAATATGTGGAAAATTGACAATATTTGTGATGATTTAATCGACCCTATTATTATTAATGTCAACAACGATTCTTCCTCTTCCGAGTCGGATATAGAATAAAATGTAAGTAATAAATGTATTCCAATAATTATTTCTTTTCATTTTTTATTATATTATAATTTAAAACGTATTTTTTCCCCAAAATACACACCACTGCATTGCGTTATTGCTTATCTGCTAATCCTTTAACAATGAAGAAACCCTTTGCTACAACTGAAACAAATACGGGGTCGATCTACCTGGTTTTTAGATTTACGGAAGAAATGTAATTTAAAGTAAGAGATTTATCAAAAATTTCATGGTGCTCCCTGTAAAGGTTTTGCATACTTAATTAGGGTTTATTACTCTTCGTACTTTTTGTACATACTTATAAAATTGCGCATTTGTCATTTTGATATATGCCAACTTTTAAAATTCGTTAAAATGTCGTGGTTTGGACACGATTCTTTAATATTTTTGGGAATCAAACCACAATAATTATTGTGGTTCGATTCCCAAAAAAAAATAAGAGAAAAAAAGGATATATTTTATCCAAGGAAAAGTGAATGGAAGTAAACCCAAGAATACAATTCAAATTACAAACTAACGTAATTTTATTTCTTCTACTCGAGGAATATTCTACCGAATTACACTCGTGTATCAAAATAAATCTGATAATTTTTTGCTATACTTGGTACAAATATGATGAAATCAGTTAATTTGAGGTAATTTAATTAGAAACAGCCAATCAGAATAACATTATACTGAAACTTAATCCCATGGGCACTTCTCGCTCTAATACGTTGCCATTGATAGATTTTGATTTATTCCGATTTTGACGTTGCAAGTATTCAAAATTTCAAAAAATAATCAATTTGGCATTCAAATTATTGTTGAGATAACTATTGACGAATGCAAAAAAAAGCGTTTCCATAATATTTTAGGCAATTCATTATTATTAGAATTAGAATTCTTGGTTTTCTGTTCAACTGGCTATCGTTTAGTTTCAATAAAATATTTTTTGCTGGCCTATAATGAGACATGAATAATTCAAAGCGCCCCTTCACAGCATGCTTACCGTTTGATAGTCGGCGTTAATAAGGAACATAAATTTGCTTGATTTGTGTTAGCAATTGTTCAGGAAACTAACGAACGTAATTGTTCGAGAAAAAACCGCGGGAATCTTAAGATGAAAGCACATAATACGTACAGAAATTACTTTGTTTTGGCTTCAGTTTTATATTTCAATACTACAGGTAGTTCTATGCAACTAAATTAATTGAAAATAAACGATTTCCCCCCTCAACACAATTGAAATAACGAAAATACTATGTAATCTCAAAAATCGTACTAATCATTGAAATAGACTAATGAAGAGAAAAATAAATACCCCGTATCCTATTTACATTCCCATTTTTCCATAGTGTTAATTAGTAAGTAGACACTTATTAATATGCATGGCACGATTGTGTCACCGCGTTCTTACATTTTTTCTTCCTGCCAATTAAGCACGATCCCGATATCGAAAGAAAAAATTAATTATAGCAAAACTGCTTAAAGTACGTTCGGATATATTGTATTTAACGGCTTGTTGGTCGGAAGACGTGTCAATTAATTTCAAAAGATGGTACTTCACTCGAAAAAAGCAACCGTTGGCTTTAACTATACATACAAACTAAGTACTTCTGAGTGGTTTTTGTTTAACTTCGTGATAAAATTAACAGTGAAAATCTAACGTTAATATGGACGATGTATAAAACATTCCTATACAGGATGTCTAAGGAGTCCTTATACTTGTAGCTACTGATTCGGAACACTAGACTGCAACCAACTTGGTGCAATTATTGAGTGGACCAATTTGCTATGGAAGGAGTTCAGGTCTAGTTTATAGACACAAAGCACCGACTGATAATGCCATTGAATTGGGTGAAGAGAAATATCTTGGACTAAAACGACCGCAAATCAAGTACCTACCGGTATGAAATGGTATAAAAACAAACTTTCAAGACTCGAAACAAAAGTCTTGCTAAACTTCGACAGAAAGTAATCATTACTGATCCAATACATTCTGAACTAATGTCTGGACAGAATAGGACAATTCGAAAACAGCAAGCATTAACTAGGCCTATAAAAATATAAATCGGTGGAACAAATTCTGTACTAATGTATGGCTTGGACTAGACACCCCAGGGGATGCGTTCGTCAACTTTTTAAAACTAGATAAAGTTGCGTTTCGCAGATTATTATCTTCCTTGAGAAGATTAAGCTTTAATAATATTTGGATTGTAACACAATAAATTGTATTCCAGTTAGACCCCTTCCAGACCGTAATAAAATGCCACACCCGAATTCCTAAATAATTTTCAAAAAAGAAGTGTGCTCGGGTGACATCTGGAAAGCAGATCAATGTCACATTGTACATTTCATTATTTACATGTGTATAGTAACAAACTTTATAAAGTATCTACATCACTTACAAAAATTTATGAAAGAATCCCTTAATGGATTAGACTCACAATTGTATCTTCTGTATGTCCGTTCAATTGTATCTTCTGTATGTTCCTTATGATGTATTCATTATTCTTGTCAGTTTAATTAACGGAGAAAATTTACAATTGGTGTACACTGAACTCCTCTTAAACGCCTGGACCAATTTTGATGAAATTTTGTGTTGATGTATGAGAGGTACCTGGCTGGTTTTTTTTTTCGGGCTGCAGTCTCTGGCCATGTGCCCCACGCTCTTACATAGCCAGCATACCACAATCTTCTCCACTCTCCTTACATCCCGCTACCTGGTGGCCCTTCCAAAACATCTGCCCTCCTCTCTCCCCTCTATAATATTCACCCTATTTAGGTCCAGCTTAGTCACCCGTTTTGCTAGTAAAACTTCCGCTTTCTCACATTCCATCCTCAACACCGCCATTTTCATGCCGTTCCTCTCTCTCACTACTTTCATCACCCATGTCCCTTCCCCAATCAATCCTCTATTTTCTTCCTCACCATGCATTCCATGTTCACTCCATGGATCTATCCCCACCATCTTAATGGTTTTTGTTATCCTTCCCGCTTCCTCCGCTCTAGCTCCTGTTACCCTTTCCACACCCCTCGGAATTCCTCACCCTTTCTTTGCCTCTATTACCACCTCCCTGTTTCTTGAGACTCTAAGTCTATCCACCCACTTTCCTTCTATCTCTTTCAAACCCTTGTTAATCCTTTCCATCCCCTCCTGATTGACTTCTCCAATATTCTTTAGGATTACCGCCTCATTCCTGACCTCCTTTTCCTTTTCCCTATCTGTATAAATTGCCACCTTCGTCCCATCTGCTCTCAACCATCCGATCATCTTCCTCAGCACCTTCATCTCCACATGCTCAAGTCTGTGTAGCCCAACGCCGACCTTGCTCCCCACTTTCTCAAACAGTCGACTCATCATATCAAACACCTCCTTCTCATCCCTACAATTACCCTCCTTCCGACAGATCAACTCCTCCGCGTTCACCCTTGCACCTTTTCTTTCCGTAGTGCGTACCTCCTTAACCCACTCCATGTCCTCTCCTTTTTCAACCAGCATCGGGTACCTATCCCTAAACATCTTCTGTATCCCCTTCTCCATTCTACTGTCTTCCTTAGTCACCCATACCACTTTTATCTTTTTATCCCCTAACATTGGATTTCCCACCTTCACCTTTATTCCCCCCCTTTTTTCATCATCCCAATCCTTATCTCTAATCTCCTTCCATCCATCCCAGTCTCTTTTCCCCTCCTCCCATCGTGTTTGCATTCTCTCCTTCCTACCTTCCCCTCTCCTCAACCTCTCTAATTCCCTGACCCGCTCCTCAGCCACTGACTTCTGCTCTTGCAGCCTTTTCACCCTCTTATCCAATCGCCTAACGATCTCTTTCAATCTCTCCACACTCTCCCTCTCTTCCTCTTTCCCACTCTTCACCTCCTCCCTTCCTTTCTCCTTCTGTTTCCTCTTCTGCTTCCTTTTCACCCCAGTATCGCTCCACTCACTTGTCTCTCCCGCCTTATCAGGTGTTCGTTTAACCAGCGTCGATTTCCCAAAAATTCCATTTCCTTCTCTCTCTTTCTCCACTGCTTCCTGTTCCGCTGGCTGGTTTAGATTCACAATTTGTCCTGGTAAATGGTTTGATGGTATTTTGCTAATTTTGTTTTGCTACGGAAATTAAGAGAATCAGTCAATTAAAAAAAAACTTGCAGTGAAATATTATAGGAAAACCAGGGAAAATCGTATTGGAGAAAAAATTTGAAAAATCGGATTCCTCCCGAAACCTTAGAGCTGATTTCTCACAACAGTTTCTTACGAGAGCATTTTCATTTCATTTTAATGAAATGTCATTATTTAGTTTTTTCAATTCTATATGTGCAAAGCTATACAGGACTGAAAGTTGGAAATAATTTTCAAAACTTACATTTTTAAGAAAAGGAATACTGCCTACACTTATGCAATTAGTATTTAAAGTTGAAAGTGTAAGGCAAAATCTGGAAAACAAAACGACCTCTATAGCCGGAAAATTGGGAGAAAATTTGGGAAATCTGGATATTTAGGAAAAGATCTACTCTATCACAAAACAAACAACAATTCATTCGATTCTCCTACTAAAACTGGGTACTAGATAGGTACTAATTCAATATAACAAAATGAAAATAGGACAGGTCAACCTCTGTTGAATCTTCTAGTTGAATATAAAAATCAGCCTGGACTTTGAATTATACCGAGTCTTCGAGATAAGAGATAGCGATTGTTGATGATCGAGAAGAAAAAAAATTCGTCTGTAAGAATGCATACACAGTGTAGAACCGCACTGCCCTGACAGTGGACCTTTATCTCAACAAATACCCAATAAATCTAATTAAATAGCTCCAGCCCGAGTTGCATGCATCTCTGCTGCTGCTATTCTTAGAAAACAAACAAGGGAATATCATAAACTATCATTCTTTTCTCATAACTAAATGCAAGCAACATGTACGACTCTGCTAGAGGCATATCGATTTTAAACGCTTTAGGAAGAGCATAAGAAACTTTCACGAAGTCCGGAAAAAGTATAGGCTACATTAATACCATATGATGTTGATTTTAGATAGACAATATTGAAGGCAATGGAGATTAAAAAAAATACCCATTGCTAGTCACTCAGGAAATATGGAGAATTAGAATAAGAACAACAGAAACATAAAAAATTGTTTTGTGTATGGCTCAATTTATGATTTTAGGCTGTTGCTGAAGTCGTTTAGTTCTTAGGGTATCCCAGTCACTCCTGAATGTTTCAGGTGTCATTATCTACCTTGACATTTATATGAGTGGTATTTCACAGAGCAGTGACCTGTGAGCAGTTTTATATCAGTTCCACTAATTTCAAGAAACCGCCAAGCTTTATTCAATGTTTAATATATGGTTGGAGTAATTTCACTTTCAAGTGGCCGACAAAAAGTCCTATGCACTTTTTCTTGGGGTGTTCCATAGATTCAAGTAAGAGTTTATAAATATGTGGGCTGTCCGAACTGACTTTGTATAATAAGGGATTAAGGCATGACTGAATATCGAATCAACATATTGGCCACAGTCCATGGCGAAAGTCACATGTCACATTGTTGTTAGCAAGTGTATTGTTATAATAAATAATAGTTTATGTGAAATCAAATTCTCTCGATACTTTGACGACAAATATGAATATATGACAAATGTACCAAATAATTTGTTTGAATTAACTTTGTTGAAAATAAAACAAAGAGTCATTATCAAGATTAAAGTGATAAATATTTTCATGTAATAAGCGCAAAACTGACAAATATCGTTGTCAGTTGTATCAAAAGAACTGTGTGAAACGGGCGGCAATCTGACCAATTACTAGACATCAGAAATCGCTCCTCTTAGTTCAAAAACAAGCTATAGTGGAGCATAAGCCACGTTACTGAATTGGAACTTTCAAAAGTATCTATGAGAAAGGATTAAGGAGAAATTATAAACTTTTCGTTCGCGTTCGGTTAGAAGTTGAAGACGTCGCGTCGTTTCCATTTTGAGATGGTAAATTTTTGCATTCATAAACCTCACAACGTTCAGTTGGCAGTTAAAGATTTGATTGGTTAGAGCTTGAAAAAATACCCACGAAGCCCGTGAACACATCTAACAAAACGAAAGAAAAACCCCCTTAGAAGTAGTGATGGTGAAGTAAACAGTTGATGATGTATCTCACGTGGTGCTTAACTTTCATTTTGATTGCAAACTTGCTCGTAACGGGCGTAATGGAAACTGCGAGCTCTTTGCGGACTGACTTCATAAACGTAATTTTGGAACTCCTTTAGTTTAACTTCAACTGAACAAGAACGTTAAGTTGATAATTCCTACTTTAGTGTATCCGTACATATCAAAACGTCTCCACGGGTGTTGCATGCGTGTTGCATAAAAATTGTGAATCGCTTTGCTACAAGTTTGTATACTTTTACTGCGAGTATAATTTAAAATTTCCTGACGATATTGTTCCACTACAAGTAACTCAATTATGTATAAAGAGAACTCTAAATTTATTGTTAGGAACCTCAATAGATTTAAATTGATCGCTTATATTATAATAAATATAATATAATAAATTCTCTGAAATATTGGCCATAAGAATCCTCCAATGATTGGTATTGGAGCCGCTCCTGACTTAAAATTATCTAGATGGTTGCTTGCTTTAATTTGTTTAACAAGATCACAAATTGCAAATAAAGATCAGTGATAGCGAAATGTGTCTAATAGTGTGGTCAAAATGTTTTCTCTTAAATGCAAAGCTGGTGTTATGTCTTCGAGACGAGATATACTAATCAAAGATTGATGTTAATGTTTTTTTGTCAAATAAAATGGCGATAGTGATATAAATTGTTGGGATTTTTTGAATGTAGCATAATCGATAGTTTAAAATAGTAGGATGCAGTGGAAAATGCAGCTTGATAATCACAATTTTTCGGTTTCCACACGATTTTTCAGGATTACCTAATTCCTAACTTCCCAAAAATTCTATTAGGTACCTTTATCTTTTTGTGGTGAACGTCAATTATACATTTAGATGACTGTAATTGAATAAATTCATTCAATTTAAGTCATCTTCTATACTTTATATCCTAATAGAAATATCATAAGAAGAATAGAAGGTGTAACAAAGTAGACAGATTAAAAAACGAAGAAATTAGAGCTTTACTCAAGTTGGATCATATGATATCAAAAATGGAGCCAACTCAACTCAGATGGCTCGAACACCTGAAAGGAGTGAACGAAGATAACATAGTTAAACAAAATGGGAGGCTGGGCGGGACAGCAAGAAAAAAAAAGAATGGAATCAAAAAATAGGTTACTTATTCAAGGAAAAAGAAACGTCTTGGACGGAAGCAAAGAGGATGGAAGAAGATAGGGAAAGATGGAAAATATACTGCGGAACCAGCAGCCTCGACACCTATCTGTACAAGGATAATCCGATAAATACACGGTGGTCAGTAAGTAATGGACCAAAGTAAAATGGAAGATTTTTGACCTAAAAAAATAACAATCTGACGCAGCTTCCTTCAATAAAATATTGATGATAAGAAAGATACAGGGTAGCAAAGTTGAAATGTCAAGAATGTTTTTCCTCAGTAAATTGGAAAATCTCTGATATACAAACGTGAACATTCAAAGATAGGGGTTTTATTGCCTGCCTACAATATATTATCCGTTTCGATGTATTTTCTAGAGGGCGCCACAAAAGCTATGTTTTTGGTGTAAATGTGTGATTAACTTATTTATCGTTAACGGTATCCCTCTGTTTATGGAAAATCATTAAAACTGCATCATTTTTGCGACAAAAAAAGAATATCGATCATGAGTATAAAAAGTTACTGGTTTTCGAGATATTCGCATTTTTAAATCCTCATTCATAATTTTTTATTCCATTTATTAGCACAAAATTGATAACGTTAGTAGGTGCTGAGATATCCAGTGAAGGTGATTAAAGCAGATGCTCTAAATGTCGTCCGTTCTTTCCAATACAATAGGCCAAGCGATTTTCAAAAGAATACGTTCCGCAAATTCCCTGACTACTAAATTTTTCTCATCTCTTTGGAGATCCTATCTTTTTATTCCTTAATATTGGCAGGCTTTGGTTCATAAGCGATGTTTATCAAGCGACCCCACAGAAAATAGTCTAACGGATTCAAGTCGGGTGGTTGCGTGGGCGATTCGATAAAACCATGCCTTCCAATCGATCTTCTGGGAAACAAATTATTCAGGTATAGCCTCACTACACAAGTATGGTGATGTGAAGCACCATATTGTAGCCAAATATTGTTTTTTGGGATATTGTTATATTCAATAACCGGCGAAAACCAAATGCATTTAATGGATGTGGTTATAATGAGATGACGTCATTACAGAGTCATTAAAAACGTCACTCTCTTTGACATTTTTAACCACGATAATTATTCTGATTTCGTGCTATGCAAATACCGCATTTCTGGTCGCAATTCGTTTTTGTGAATGTATATCCTACTTATCATTGCTACCACCTGGTTATTAATCCAAATGTTAAAATGTTATTAGTGGCTATTCAAAGTTATTTAGGCGCATTTCAATTGTGACATTTGTTGATTTAATCCGATCTGTTCGCTTAGAATCAATGTATGTTATAATTTCTGTAATTCCATATTATCATCTTCTACAGCTGATTACCATTGAATGAGAAAAATTATTCAATAAAATTTAATTACTTAAACTTTTTGTCGATTTTGCGAACTAACTATCACGGACCTAATTAAAATTGAGCAATAAATAAAATATTATCCAATAACTGATTTTGCAGTAATTATTAATACGAATTGTAATCGCTAGTAACAAATTATAGGTATAACTTTGTTGTTTTCCGAATTAATGTCTTAAGGTGGATTCATGCAGGCACAAATTTAAAACTAAAACTGAGAGCAAAACCGTGTAATGTGACGTAAATGTTTATGCAAGAAACTGAGAAATTGAGATTTAAATTAAAATTTAGAAAGATGGGCAAACTTTCAACTAAGGAATTAGTTTCCTTAATGAATTCAACACAACATGCGTCAAGCCCTGACCACAGATCATCTATTGGTGATTTATTGTTTACATGAGGTTATATTACATGTTCGAAAATATTTCTGTGAACTTGTGGGTTAACCTTGATATCTATCTTCAGCTTTCTGACAGCTCAATTCCTATTGGAAGTTTTGACAAATGATTGAGAGGAGTAGGTAATCCTGTATATAGGTTTATTGATTTCTAAATTTATGTTGCATGATAACAGCTGACTATTATAAGTTTAAATTTAATATTGATCTTACTAGTTTTAGATCAATTTATGCTGCATGAATCCACCTTTACTATTATACCGGTAGCCCTTAACACGTTCAGACTTCTTTATTTTAAATGGAAACTGTTTTCACCATCAAGTTGAATGAAGAGAACAAGTAGAATAAGGTTATTGCCCAAGACCCAAACTTACTTATCGACGTTACATATTTGGAAAATGTAAGTTAGTTATTCAGTGAATGGGTCAAGACAAAGGCACTCGCCAATTTAGAGGAACCAAACAATCTACTACATCCACAAAAAAGAAACGAAAACAGCCAGTTGGCTGGAAGAAAATAAAATTAATTTTGACACAAAATGACAAAACCAGAATCATTACAAAAATCATCATTACATAGGAAGCAAAATATTTGTGTTATGGATGAAATAGGTGAACATGGATGAAAGTATTAAGGTTGCCACACACCACTGCGATTTTAATGCTATTGAGCAAATTTGGGCTAACTGTAAATCGAACGTAAATCGAAAGATTCGTAGAAATTTCTACTTTTATTAATGGTTACAGAATACTTTTTTTGAGTATTAGTAGCAGACAAAATAATTTTCAGTGAATATTATAGGACTTTTATCCAAATTTTTGACTATTTTAAAACTAATAATTGACATCAACCCTTAGCAATATTAAAGTTATACAGGGTGGTCCTCAAGTAATTGTACAAAGAAGTGCAGTACAATCTTCACTTCAAAATATTGCGATTTAAATCAACTAGCCTTGATATTAAGAGAGATACAGGGGGTTTTTTACAATAACTCTCAGGCTTTTTGACGTATATACACAAAAATTTGTTTGGGAATTTTTTGATATAAGAAATCATAATTTGGTATCTATTTCGATGTATTTTGTAGAGGGCGCCACATAGGCCACGTATGAGGCATAAATGTACGCAAAACTTTTTTGCTTTCCACATTAGCGCTAAAGACTAACTGTCTTTTCTAAAGAGACATAATGTTTATTGAAATTATGTAATTTTCACGGTTGCACGAAAAATATTGTGTTTACTATGGCCGCGAAATGTTTTCGCGACCTCGAGATTATCTTGCCTCGGCCGGAGCGGCCTCGGCGATAATCTCTCTCTCGGAACGCGAAAAAGCATTTTGCGGCCTTAGTATACAAATAACTATTTTCGAACGTAATTTCATTGAATAATAATCATGTAGTTAATCACTAAAATGTGATTATCTCTAAAACCGTTAAGATTTGGGGATACTAGCAGGTAAACCTTTTATTTGTTGTAATGATGTGGCTTTAATTATTTTTACCCTCTACAAAATACATCGGAATAGAATAGATAAAAAATTATGATTTCTCATATCAAAAAACTCCCAACTTCAATTTTTGTGCATATACGTCAAAAAGCCTTGAAATTATTGTAAAAAACGAAAATTAAAATTTCATGTTCAACATCTTGTATCTCTCTTGATATCAACATTTTATTAAGGCTAGTTGATTCAAATCGCAATATTTTGAAGTGAAGATTGTACTGTACTTCTATGTACAATTACTTAAGGACCACCCTGTATATAATGCAAAAATTACTAATAAGATGAACAAACAGTGAAAATATTTACGCACACTTCAAAGTAACAGTAGCCATTTTCGACTCATTGATTAATAAGGCGAGGTTTATAGGTAAGGGTAAAGGTTCCAGATTACATCCATTAATTTTATATAAAAAAATGAGTATTAACATTGGATAAAATATTAAAATGGATGGAAACTGAAACGATTACGACCAGTAACTTTCTGCTTATATAGAGTGTATTCTCAGTTTTTCATCAAAGGACTAATTCTAAGAGAACCTATGTTGTTTTCTCACCTTTTTATGCGATTATATTCATCACTGAATTAAAATAAACCATTTTGAAGCATTTACCATAAACGGTTGTAAAATATTTCGTCAATTTTGAGTTCAGCTTTGTAATATCCGATAATCACCTGTTAGGGTATTATTGCATTCTAATCCTCCATGTACTTGTTGAAATAAACCATAGAGAATAATTTCAACGCCTACTTGGCAATACACAATGAGCGCACAACTATTTTGATATTTGTAGGAACGTACACCTATACACCCACTTTACTCATTGTAATCATTTACCTCTTAACGAGCAGCATTTTCTTAGTTATTTTTCACATCAGGAACGAATTATCATAAAGATATAAAAGAGTGAGTTTAATAACTTGGAGCGAGCTGTTGTCATACAATGTAACGAAAAGTATGAAGAGTTTTTCGTATATTTTTTATTTGTTTTTTATTGATAACGGCAGCTGCAACGCTATCAAAACGTTGGAAATAAAAATAGCAAAATTTATTGTGTGGAAAAATTCATAAACAAATTGGTTTCCTGTAAATTATTCAAAACGGGATGGTATAATATCATTCTCTATAAAAAAATCGTTTCTATATCTCTATATATTTTCTATAAAAAAATCTAGTTTTTATTTATTTCAATTGAGAATAAGGACGAATATGACAGAATCGTCCGTACTTGCGTGTTATGATGCGTTTTCAGTCACGAAGGCTAACACAAGAAATTCTTTAAAACATTTGCCAGTTTAGGACCTAAATAATCTCCTCATTTCCTCCATATTTCCATTGTCTATAATGTTAATTTTTAAAAAGTCCAATCTGGAAATATAATGAAATAAATGGCACTTACGGGGTTGACTGGTGATCTCGACATATTACAGATTCAGGCTGACAGATGAACTTTATCCCCGTCCTTCACCTTGTTATAGTCCATTTTCATGAATAAGAGAGCATTCGTTATTCATTTTAGTAGAGAGTTGAAATATTTTTTGTAGTTATACCTCGAGTGTGAAATACCATTTGTATAAATAAACATAATGAATATATCGGGCGTACACTCATATTTTCACCTATTTATAGCTTCTAAACAGCTAAAAGTAAGAAAATACAATTTTTTTCAAATGTTTCACTTCTCCACAACGTCTATCAAAAACATCTTGTCATACTGGTTATATGCATGGGTATAAGGTTTTAAGCTTAGACTTTTAAACAAGGTTACGTTCATAAATAATCATTTTAATACAAAATTAGAATCATAAGATGAACCAAGATTTACAGTGAGTGGCTCGATCATTCCTTCAGTAATATTGTCCAGCTTCCGCATTTTTTCTTCGTCTTCAATCGTATGATTTGATACCTCTTCCCAGTTTCAGGCTTTACCTATTTACAGCCTCTAAAAACAACTGTTCAACATCACTTATTTTAAAAGAATAATTTTTTCTTGAAACTTTATCAGTGTCTATACCAGTTCAGTCGTGTTGAGCTCACAATGTTATGGTGGTGATCTAACCACCGTCTCTTGAAGTCTGGAGTGATAACTTGCATTTTACATTACAGTTTTGAGAAAGGAGATCTATCATTTGTTCGAATCATTCTTCAAAGACATCAGCATTTATGTCTTCATGGTAGTTACCAGTACGAGTAGATTCAAAAGTGACTAACCAAATTTCAACAAATCCGTTTGAACTGCCGATGTGTATATTATCAGTGTGCACCCCTTTGCTGATGGTGGATTTAAACCACTAAGGGCCGGTTTTACGAGAGAGATTTATACTAGGTATAGTTATTCTGGGAATAAAGTTATACCAGAATTTATACCTAGAATAAATCTAGTTGGTTTTACGATGCTTTTTTACACCGGTATAGCAATTCTTGGAGTACTTTACGTGCTATACCGGTGTAAAAAAGCATCGTAAAACCAACTAGTCTTAAACTTGGTATACATTCTGGTATAACTTTATTCCCAGAATAACTATACCTAGTATAAATCTCTCTCGTAAAACCGGCCCTAAATGAATCATTCAAAATTTCTTCTTCGGTTTTTCATTTCCTTTATAGTCCTCAGGTAATTTCTTCTCCATACTACAATACCGCTTTTTAATATCAAAATAGACTTTCTGGAATGGTTTTTCCAGCAAAAACCTATTTGTTTTAAACTTTCCCATAGTCTTCGACCCATTTCAAGGTAAAATCCTTTTCATCAGGATCCGTGGCAAGAACTATGTCTACTGTCGGAAATTCGCATGTACTTTCTTCCAAATAGTTTTTTTTCGAAATATTCTGGTTTTTCTGGAGCTTTACGTGCTGTTTGAAACTCGTCACAGTTCTCTTCTTTAATAACTCTACCAACTGAATCAACTGTGTCATCAACACTTTCACGTATATGATTTGAAACAATTAAATATAAATGTTTTTTTTATCAACTGTTGAAGAACCGATTTCTTGGCGTTACGGCTGCCCTTCCAAATTCTCCATAATCACTAGAATTCACAATATACTGCACACTGCACCTTGCAGGCTGCAACTAAACTATTTTTGGTAAACTGTTAAGAATACACAACTTGGACCTCTTCACCAAATGAAAAAATCTACAATCGCCTTTTCGGTGAAATTTGTTGGCAACGTATTTTGTCTATTTATAGTTCGATTATAGTGAAAGATTCTTGAAATTCAAATGAAACAAACATTTATTGGCAAAAAGGTACTTATTGAAAATGATCTCATGATACGGCTATGTGATCTTTAATACACGGGGCTTTTGGCCTGTAACAACGTTTTTCCTATTGTTCTGTACAGCTTATAAGAGACCAATAATAGACCGAAAATGTGTATTAGCTCAGGTACATCCATGAAAATTTAAGGAAAAATTCAGATTATTCTGTAATAATATTTGAAATCCGTAATTTTGCATTAGAAATTTGGTTTTATTACTCTCTCGTGGATAAAAAATGGACTATAAAATATGACACAATTTTATTCCTTTCCATAAAAAGTTTCAAATGCAATTTATCCGTGAATTAACAAAAAAATCATTTGAATAATGTTTTAACATTCTTGACTTTCACTTTTTGGGACGAACCCTTTGAAGATGTCTTAACCGACGAAAGCGCATTCCCTTTATTCAAGTATCCATTCTGTAATAAGTTCTGAATTTCAATCTCACTCGTTTTTCTAACATTCCAATGCTACGTACAATATTTACGTACAATTGAAACCAAAAACCTTCACCACAAGGATTCTGGGATTCATGGTTTGAAATCGTATATATTGTCTGGAGTAAAACAGATTTTTGTTCTTCAACTAATTCAGAATCAGCTTGAGCACAATAAACTTTTTTTGTCCGTAATAGTCTACTATTTAAGGTGAATTTTACCATTAAAACGAATCTCCATTATTTTCTCTATAAACACTTATAATCTTTTGAATTTATATTCTTTTATCTATTTCCCGATGCTCCTTCACTTGAAAGTAGAGTGGAGATAATAATAATATGTCATCTTCACAAATTTTTCATATCAGCTGGTTGTAAAGTCGTTACATTAATTTTTAATCTCCTGGCACCAATTTTATATCCTTATTAAATTTTCGAGAATTTAAATTGGGCAATTTCGCAAGTTAATAACCGAAAAATTGATGGCATTGATTTTTTCAAATCCACTAGACTTCAAATAAGATATTTCACTCCCGTATTTCCCAATGTTCTTCGGCATAGTTGAAGTACATATAATATTCAATAAAGGTATGTGGTAGCGTTTTCCATCACGCAAATGAATTTATCTCGGGGACGCATCTTGTACATTTTTTATCAGATTTGAGGTTTTGATAGAAGGCCTCGAGCAGTAACTTTTTATTGGTATATATACGTTTATGGAAAATATGATATAGATGAAATTTTTATGTTGAAAATTAGGGTCGGTTGAAGGCGTTTCTTCGATCTTATATTTTTTCCTTCTTCAAGAAAAAACTGAAATGGGGAAAAAAATTCAATTCTCATACAACTCTAAGTATGAGTAGAGGTGTACCTAATTCAGCTCTCAAGAACTAAATTCTTGAGTTAGAAAAAGGTGAGAGCCTCGGTCGATATACGACTGCGTTTCAAGCAGAGACGATTGTCGCTATAGCATGTATTCATGAAAACATCAGAAGAGGATGTACCGGACAAAATATTCACTGACAGCCAGGATTTGATTGAAACTATCATTGCTCCAACAACTAGGTCTGGACTGATAAAAAACTGTAAAGAATCCCTTAACAGGCTAGCAAAAGACAACAAAGTGTCTCCAATATGGGTGCCGACACATGAGGAGGTAATGAAATGGCGGACTGGTTAGCTGAAGAAGGTTCCAAAGGAAACTTCTTAGGGCTGGAGCCGTTTTGTGGAAGCATAAACGATTGCATTGGAGGGGAAATCGGGAACTGGCTGAACAGGCAACACCTATTCCAATGTAGGTCGACATAAGAGCACCTCCATACAAATAGTTCACTGAACAAGGTACAAGGAACTCTTAACCAGGCTGTTAAAACTGGATAAGAGACATTTGGAGCCAGTTACCAACCAGTTGACTGGACAATGCACCTATAGAGGAAACATCTGCACAGAATGGGCAAGGTTAGTGAAAATATGTATAGGATATGTGAACTCTATGATGAAACACCTATTCATATAATCTGCTCCTACGAGAATAAGGACACAGATAGAAGCTCTCTGGAGGAGAAGTGATACAACCATTAAAACTACTAGAAATACCTCCAGTCGAGCTAGTGGCCTATATGGAAGACACGAAGCTGCTGGAATGGAAGTAGATAACATGGGAAATAGAACAAAGATACAGTTCAAGTGCCTATGCTGTCAAGCACAACCCAATCGGATAAATAAATGAACGGGCTTCCAAATTTTCACAATTCTTTTTCTCCGAAAGAAATAAAGTCTGGCTTCTCCTATTCTTTATCGCCAATAGCACAGCAATAAAATAAAAAAATGCCATAGCCTATATTCACTATTATGCAACCAATGAGAGAAACTGTTTGTCAGTCGTGCTGCTGACAAATTTGTAAAAATCATGAACTCAATTCAATTCAATTGAATGTTTTATTCGGCATTATAAGCTACCATTACCACCACTGCGCCACACAATAAAAACTGTATTAAATATCTCCCCAATTTTTGATTATATAGTTGGATTAGGAAAATATACAAACTTGTACATACCACCTCACACAGTCAATTTTAACAAGTTCATCACATCGGAGCTCTTCTTTCTCACGGTTAATTTTTAACCACTTAATAGATTATTTATTGAATGATAGTGCGCTTTTATGTGTACGGTTGATTGATACATGATTGTTCAAGAGTACGTATATCTACCTATATGTGAACAGCGGCGGAACACGTCTGCACTGTATGCGCCACACAGTCAAATTTCTCCGTACATACCGAATTTCCTAATCTCAGTCAGTTTCTTTTGGGACTTTTGTTATGTAAGTCCATAAATGTTTTCTGCCCTTAAAGAAAGATTTGACTCACTCTGCCGAGCTATCTTCAGCGGATGCAAACTGTTTTGTAAGAGGTTTTCCTTCAGATGAAGAGTGTTTTACATCTGAAACCCCGTCCTAAGATGAATTAGAGAACAACGATAAGTTAGTGTATGATCATTTTAAAGATACTGGACTAGACGTCTTCATCGATGATGAGGAAATCACACAAGGTCTTTTGATGGTCTATTGTGTGTGCCCTTCTGTTATTCTAGAGTTCCCTGTCTAGGCCCCTTCTTAATACGATACTTCTAACGGCAAAAATCGGGTCCTCAATATACTGGAAGGGGTGTGGTTGTTCCTTCCCCATCATTAAAGACCAAGCCTAGTCAGGCCTTCGCAGTTGCACAGTATGTGTACTGAGGTTTCCTCATTTTTTTTGCAAAAGCTGCATATAATTGTGTCTGCCAATCCGATGCTATTCATGTGTTTGTTAAGTCTACCATGCCCTGTCAGGAGCCCAACCAGGATCCTAATTATATACCCAATGAAATTTGACAGGGACTCCTTGATGACTTTTGGCCTGTCTCATTCCAATTTCAAGACTGTTTTTTGTCCAAATACTGCTATTTGTTTTCTGTAGCGCTATCAAGTTTGGACAACCGCTTGGCTGTCAGAGTATATGACAATGATCTTCTCCTCAAAATCTTGCCATAATAGCTTTCCTTCACGGTGTTGTATTGCTACAGCTTTTGCTTGGAATATCGTCACATGTTCACCTTACCTCAGTGAGACTTTTATATTTGACTTGGCTTTATAAATTACTGCGCTCCTTCACCACCTTTTTGGACCATCATCTGTGTAACAGGAGGTCCTTCCTTCCATGCCTCTCTGCCTGTTATGACTGTTGTGAAGCTGCTCCCGAAGCTATTCTTGGGAATCATCTCCTGTGATGGCATTCCTAATATGGGGTCGATTTCCAACTTTTTGTATAGCTCTTTATACTCCTCACCCCGTCATGTGTGTCATCCGGTCATTCTATTAGTGATTGACCTGGCTTCTTCTTGTAGTGGAAATGATGTGGCGGCATACTTAACTGTTGGAGTTGTATTTTCATTCCTTTCAAGGATTTTTGTCTCACCGTGACACTGTTCTCAGGATTTCCGATAGAAATTATAATTCTTTCCAGTTTCCTAGTGGTACCGTAGCGGAACCATCATTTTTTTAACTGATTTGAAAAATTCATAATAGTCTTCTATTCCATTTTTACATCACCAAACAACACACCAACTTTTCAAACCCTTATCTTGGAAACTCAAATTTTGAAAGAATACAGTCTTTGTAAATAGCCTGATAGCAGTGACTGTAAAATAATATTATAATCACTGCTGAATGGTTGATGATCTGAATCTAGAAAGAACATATTGATTGTTCATAATGGAGAGAGGAGATGGAATCCTTCCAAATATATTTCAATCAATGATTAATGTTGGTTCAGTGCAGACAATATTATGTTACAAAATCTTAACAGATCTGGAGTAGTGGAATCAACATATAAATTAAAAACTGGAAAATGTTCGAAACAAATGGGCGGTGCTATGACGTACTAACCCCAAATATTGGAAACTCAAGCGCATAGCCTCTCTGTGAAGGGTTTATATTCACTGCGCTTACATAATTGGTTGGCTCTATGGCGGTGGGCATGCTGGAGCTTGTACGTCATACTGAATTCCACTAATGGAAGCAGCCTTTACAAATGGCGCGTAAAATTTTAAAGTTGAAATGAAAATTATTCAATTTCATATTATAAAACTAATAAAAATATTTAATTACATCATATATGATAGTTTTCAAGCATGGATTTCCCAATTATGCTTTTTTGAAAATAAGTAGGTACCTACTATATTTCCCATTGAAAAAGGGTGGCGGATAACAGATTCATTCCATAGAACTTCTCTTAACATGGGGTCAATTCCCAGTTTTCCAGTGAAACTGAGTGAAATGTGTATTTTCATCAATTTGCAGTACCCTTCTAGGTAGGAGGTACGAATAGTATTCTTCACACTTAATTATATTGATTTATTTAGATGCGCCACTGATTTTGACGAACAATCGTTACGAAGTTGCTCAAACGTTATAACTTAATTTATTGGTAAATATGTCGAGATTGTTCGTTGTTTTACTAAGCGGATATCGTTTGTATCGGCTTCAAAGAAAGATTATTTCACCTCGATTGTTTATCTTCTTGGTCGGTAACAAATGAGATCGCAGTAAAGGTTGAGATCAATATGTAACCATTAGAGCCATCATCTAACAAATTTGCTATTTGAAGTATGAATCATTGCCATCATTATAACTTTTTTCAAATGCGGGTATTTCGATTAACGGTGATAATAGCTTTTATGATACATGTAACGGGCCATAAAAAACCTGTTAAGCGTGGTATTTTACTTTTGTTACAGGTATTTGAATAGATAGTGTGAAAGTTCCATTAGAAGATTTCAATGTATTTCACACCAAATCCAATAATACTAATGGAGAGGTTTTTGAATATTTTGTTTCCCACAGTTATAACGACGTTTCCATACGTCCGTATTTACCTGAACATATTTGGGTTTTAGGCGTCCGGAATTTTAGAAAGTGTCCGGGAATCCAGGAGATCTAGAAACAACTTGGTTGAATATTTCAATCGCTACGACGTGACATCTCATCTCTACTAATATCGACGAATGCTCGAACGTACCCCAACTTTTTGTTTTCGGTACACTCTTGATTGCGTTCTTCTTTGTTGTGTTATGATTAGGAGGACGAAAATAATACCAGGGAGTGCGCAAATAAATATTGAATCGTTAAATCCCAAGTTTCGTGGAAATTGTGTGTTTGTGTTCATGAGCAATATTAAGTTTCACTAATAAAATTAATAACTCAATATTGCCAAAACGGAACTGTATAATATATTGTGTATGAGATATTCTAGACACTTTGCATCCTTAAAAACGGAAAAGTCATTTGTAATCCAATAAATTTTAAGCATTGCTCACGAATGCTGAGAAGACATAAAAGATGATCAGAAGGCTGATAAATATATGAGACTTTTGAAAAATCAGGAAGGTCAGTAAATGATTTATAAATTAATCATAAACATTTATTGATTTTTTTGTGTTAAAATGTTTTTTTTTCCGCAAAAGTCAAAAAAAGTAGACATTATTAACGTCAATTCATGATGTTGAAGTATGATTTCACAGACGCCACTTTTTTGTACGGCCAAAAAAGTAGAATTTTTAACAGGGAAAATAATTATTAGTTGAACTTTTAAACTTTATTAACGATAATAATTATTAATAGTAAAATTACAGTTATTCAAGGTTGCAAGGCACATATTTAATGCACTACCTGATTTATTCACTTCCAATTCAAGCGAATTTTGTGCAGAGTTGAAAGAGTTCATCGACAAAATTTCCCGTGACTCCTTACTTGTTGTTGCTTCTGTTACATCAACGTCGACATAATTTCGCTCATGAGAAGCTGCATTCAGGTACAGTGAAGAAGAATTCGACATCAAGATTTTTTCTGCAGTTTGTTTTTTATTAGACAAAGAGTCTTCAATGTATCCTTCAGCGACAGTACTCGACCTCCAACCTCCATGCCGTTTCAAACAAGTAATATCAGCTCCTCCATCCACAAGCAAAGTAGCTGAAGTTCTTCTTAACGCATGGCCGGTGTAATCTTTTGAATTCGGTAGTTTTAAATAAGTTGCTACTGTTTTGGGTACGTTACTAATTGTATGAATTCCCATGACCATGCGATAACATTTCCCTTTTGAAATTTCAAAAAAAAGCATCGGCTGTCCATAGCTTGTGGACGTAAAGAAGTATATTTTCTGTAAAGATTTATATATTTTTCTCCAATAATTGTGAACGATCGTGGCTTTTTAGATTTACTATCAGGAATCTTCATATGAATAACAGATCCCAAATCTTTTATATCGTCTATTGTCATGTTCACTATTTCATCGCAACTACATGCTCCAGATACGCCCATTATTAGAACAACCTAAAAGTAGTATGTATTCAAAAACTTGATTGTATTTATGCAGGTTAGAATTCCTAGATATTGCTCATTAGGTGCATTATTTAAAAAATCTTCAAACTGGTCTTTTGTGAATACCTTTGACTTTTTGGGAGTATACCCTTCATTCTGCTTCTTCAGATAAGCACGTAGTTTCATATATTTGCTAATATTTAATCCATGTTTAATATTCAGTAATGATTTCATCATGGAATACTGAGACCACATTGTTGAACTCTTCATTTTTAATTCAGTTGTCATTTCAGAAAAATAAGCTAGTAGCACATTTTCCGAATAGTTTGAAATGTTTTTATCATTGCACCATGTGAGAAATCTTTCGTAAGCATGAATAGCATGATTATAAACTCTACTTGACTTAGTTGGAATTAAATCATTCGTAGCTGCCTTTAGACCAGGGTCGATAATTTTTGAAACAAAAAAAAATTATAGTAGGATGAAACCCATTATAGAAGGAGGGGAATATGATAAAATTGAAGAAAAAAATAAATTACGGGCGATCCGAGTTCGGGAAGTGGGAGGGGGAGAGTTTTTAAGGGTGAAAAATGGTTTATCTCGATTTCTGGCAAAACTACAAGTGCTACGGAAAAAAGTTGAATGGCAAAGTTGTAAGTAATAAAAAGCTCTACAACTTTTGTATCTACAATTTTTACACATAACCTCGAAATTTATGTGAAAAGCTCAAATAACCAAGTTTTTGGTTTTTTATTTTTGTCTTTTTAAAAAAAAATATTTTTTTTACGAAATTTCGTGAAAACTTACCTTATTATGTCCCAAATACACTGTAATTTATTTGATTTAAAATACTTTTTTTTTCACCATATTTTGACTCAATATCAAAAAAGCACCCCAATTTTCAATCGAAAATTCTGGCGTCAAAATATCAACTTTTCTCAAAAAGTCGGTGGGCTTTTTGTTCGTTGAAATATCTACTTTCTGATAGTCTGAAAAAAAATATACATCTCCATGGTAAATGTTCTCAGAAAATGCAAAAAATGAAAAAAACTCAAATTCGAAGTTTTTTTTAATCCGGTACAATTTCATCGAAAAAATGTGATTGCTTGTCGAGTTGAATTACATTCATGTCATAGAAAATCTCATAAAATGTGAATATACTCATGTAAATGGTACTATTGAATTTAGATAGTTCACTTTGATTACATTAATCTTGACATTTATAAATACACTATCTTGAATTCTAATCACTTATCCATTTATTTTTGTTTCTTTGATGGAATTTCTGCGTTTGACTCGACAAACCTTTCCAACTCTAGGTGATCTTCGAAATCTTCAAGACCTTTTTCGTCTCCAATGTTATTTCCAATCTGCATTGGTTCTTCATCCACAATTTCATCTGAATCATTTACTTCTTCGTTGGTTTTTTCTTCCATATTGGAGCAATTTTCAGAACCATGACAATTTGTACATAAATTTGTGAATTTTAAACCATGTTTTCGGCAGCCACATTACAAACTGTTACACCCAGCTTCACAGCTACAGCAAATAGTTTTGAGCAATACTTCCGGAATTAAATCCTTTTCTGTAAATTTGGTCATAATGCCACGTTGATGTTTCTTCCAGCTTCTATCTGTTGTTGTCAATTCGTTGCCTAACCAAGTTTGAAGCTGATAATATGCCCTGTAACAATGCTGTTCTGCTGCTCCTTCAGTGGGTGAGAGGTTTGCCAAAATGAAGAGTGATTTAATTTTTGCCAATTGATTTTTTTCAAACCTTGATTGACTAATAAATAGGCATCAACAAATATTATTTGAAGAAGATTCTACAACTTTTTCATAATATTGTTGATATCTTATTAAATGTTAACTTCATTATAACTTAATTGTTTGTTAATTATAGTAGTGTATTTCGATTAGAAATTTTTTCGTCTATCCATGTTACATGGAATCTTACGTTTATTGAGTAATTGAAGTCTAAACCTTAATAAATAGCTCAAAATTGTACATTATAGTGATTAAAAAAAAATTCGAATTTGAGTTTTTTTGTTTTTTTGCATTTTCTGAGAACATTTACCATTGAGATGTATATTTTTTTTCAGACTATCAGAAAGTAGAGATTCCAACGAACAAAAAGCCCACCGACTTTGTGAAAAAAGCTGATATTTTGACGCGAGAATTTTCGATTGAAAATTAGGGTGCTTTTTTGATACCAAGTCAAAATAGGGTGAAAAAAAAGTATTTCGAATCAAATAAATTACAGTGTATTAGGAACATAATAGGGTAAGTTTTTACAAAATTTCGTGAAAAAAATATTTTATTTGAAAAAGATAAAAATAAAAAACCAAAAACTTGGTTATTTGAGCTTTTCACATAAATTTTGAGGTTATGTGTAAAAATTGTGGATACAAAAGTTGTAGAGCTTATTATTACTCACAACTTTGCCATTTAACTTTTTTTCGTAGGACTTTTAGTTTTGCCGGAAATCGAGATAAACCAATTTTTACCCTTAAAAACCCACCCCCTCCCACTTCCCGAACTCGGATCGCCCGTAATTTATTTTTTTCCTCAATTATATCATATTCCCCTCCTTTTATAATGGGTTTTATCCTACTATAATTTTTTTTCACTTCTTACTGTTTTTGAAGGCTTCGGCACTGGTCTACTTAGCAATGTCAACAACGTCGGGCGGTGTACAGTTGGGTTCTGAATCCGACATAATATAATCTAAAAGAAAATTTCAGTACACTTTACTACAACAAACGAAATTTTGATGCTCAAGTACTTACCAAAAATGCACAGTCCAATTGTTGCTTTGAATCACTTACAATATTTCTGACATTATAAAATATTATTGAACTGTCAAATTTGTTTTTGACTTGGCAATCACAAAACCAGTAACCACGGAAATGTAGTGCGCAGTTTTATAATTATTATTCTTTGAATTTATCAACTTCGTTGCAATCGTTTTGAATTTGTATTTAAATTTTAATTAGTTCTATAGTCTGGATGCCGTTTGCGGAAAAAATAGCATGTTTCATTCGGAGCAAAAGCACTTTTTGTGGCTCGTCTGAAATTGTCGGCCTCACTAACGTTCGGCCATCAAACATTCAGACTTGCCACAAAAAGTTATACTTTTACTCCTAATGAAACAATATACTATTTTTCATGAAAATAACAACTTCTCCACCGTTTTTGTTTTAATTCACCCTTTCAAAGTGCATGAATAAATTGTTTTTTTCGGCAAAGTCCGTATTTTGTATATGGGAACCCTATTTGTGTATTTCGAGGTTTTTTCATAAAAATAGAATTCCAAATGAATTTTGACGATGACTTATTGCAGTTAATCTTCTTAATTTTAACTACATAATAAGGTACACATAGTTCAAATGTGTCATATATTTCAGGATATTATTCAATTCATCAAGTCATGTGGCTGCATATCAACGTGCCGATCCGCACCAAATTTGCACAGCGTTGCCGGACTGAAAGAAGCCCATAACATCTTTGAACAAACATTCGCCTTTTCATATTTAGTATTTGAGGAAAATGTTTATAGACAAATTCCAATGGAATTAGTACATAAAAATACTTAATTTATTGTTGAGAATCAAAAGTCTATTTCTAAATAATAACTATTACATACTCAGCACTTTTGCTTTTGTTATAGTTAAACGTGGCAATATCGAATCTTTTCTGTCGTATTGCTTCCATAGCTTCAGATAAGTATCTCCCAATGATTTTTGTTCATCTTTGAGATCGGGAAAGTCCACGTGAATTAACACCAAAAATTCTACAATATATCATACATAACTTATTCTGTTTTGAATATTAAAATAGAAAAAAACCAAGGTTGCCATTTTGTCGCCTATATACTATACACCTACAAATGGCATACTAATTGGCGTTATATTCAACCTGTTTTGTCAATATCACCATGGCTTACTTTTTCACATAAGTTAAATTTTAATTAGCCAAAATCTTCCTTGAAAGGACTTTTAATATTGTTGGCGTCACAAAAATTGAAAACACAATGCCGCAAAACTTTAGCTGTCAGTAAATATCCTATTCCAGTAAATCGAACAATTCCAATGCACAAATCTTTTTCTTGCTCTTTTTGTAATAACTGATCTCCGTCCCATAGAATATTTTTTTGAAGTAAGTTCTTTCTTTAAGTAATTTCCCATCAATCGGTGGTAAGTATATCATTAGTGTTTGAGGTTATATTCACATGTCCTGCCAAAACACCAGGATCATAGTTGAGAAATAAACATCCAACGCAATCTTCTCGCGGGTAGCCTGATGAGAAAAATGTATCAGACTGGCAAATGCAAACATGGCAATTAAATGTATACGCCTACCTTATTTACTATCAGCTAATTAATTAATCCACATTTACTCAGATCACCATAGTTTTCATAAGATGCCCGAGAGACATTTATGAGCGCTACTCTTGTGAATTAATATTTGAGTTATCAGGCTACAAAATGACTCATATCATGTGAATTCACGACGATTTTAAAGTAATGGTGATCACAGAAGGTTTTTGATAATTTTGTCCAAGAGTGTAGATGGTTTTTGAAATTGGTGAATTTTTCTGTTTTAGTTTCAGATTTTGGCATTTCGGTGAATGGAAAGATGTAGTTGTTGACGATAAACTCCCAACACATAAGGGAAGACTAGTCCATCTTCATTGCTCGAATAATTCCGAGTTTTGGGCAGCACTCTTGGAAAAAGCATATGCAAAGTAAGTAAAACCTTCCACGCAGTGGTTACGTTAATCTGATACAAAAACATTTCAATTGAGTCCATAAGATGTGTGACATATTATTGAACCATTTTGGTAGCAGAAAAAGGTTCATGGTAGGAAAATAGTCGAATAGTTTTTTAATTAATAATTCATAGTCTAATTTTGACATCAGTCATTTTCTATATTCTGTTCAATCAATCAATAAATGTTCCAGCTTTTACTTCAACCATATAAACTAGTCTTATTAGCATTCTTCAATTTGTTATCCACTGATTAGTTGCATATTTGTTTTATTATAGATTTTATGGTTCTTATGAACAGCTTTTACAAGGATCAACCACAAGAGCACTGCAAGATTTAACAGGAGGTATTGTCCAAAGTTTTGGACTATCTCACCAAGATCGCTTTTTGACATTTCAAGTTTTAAACAGTGCAGTTCCTAGATCTAGTCTTCTAATAGCAACAGTAACACAGGTGAACCATTTTATTTAGTATTTTCATATTCTTTGGTTGTCTACGAAGGAAACAAGCGCGAAAGTAGTATAGGGAATAATAAGAACTAACTTGACCATCCATAAATAAACTATTGATTGCTTTTGTTATTTTATATCCAGGAAAAAGAGACTAAGAGGCAATTGCGACTTCGTAACGGGCTTATCACGCAACACGCGTACAGCGTCACCGGCTTAGCAAGAGTGCGTGGTATAAATGGCGAGGTTCCATTGGTGAGGTTGAGAAACCCATGGGCGAAAGGAGAGTGGACTGGACCTTGGAGTGAAAGATCTTGGGAATGGGACGGATTATCGAATAGAGACAAGGAGTTGTTAAGTGTTAGAGTTACTAATGAAGGAGAATTTTGGTAAGTGTTCATTATTCCATCGATAAAAGTGAAATACTTAGTTACGAATATTTCAGGATGTCTTTTGAGGACTTTTCACGACATTTTACTCAATTGGATCTGGTTCATATAGGACCAGATGATTGGATGATGGAAGGAGCATTGCATTCGAAGCAACCCTGGAGGGCAGTTTTGGCGAGAAGAAGATGGAGGGCAGGATACAATGCTGGGGGAGGGCCATCTTATATTGGTGAGCAGCTATCTCAAAAATTTGCTTAGCATAACATCCACTGATGTGTTTTTCAATTATGTTATGTCCCAAAAGTTTTTATCGTCGGAAATCGTTTCATTAACTCTCCGCATTGAGCTTTACAGTTTCCCAGCTCACAAATAACAAACAAAATGTATAATATAGTAAACAAAGACAAATATACCATGCTTAATAATTTCATTGAAGTAGGTATTTGCACTCATGATATCACAAGAGCTTACATTATGTTATATTACATATACGTTTTCCTAATGTTTTTTCGCCGAAAGAAAATTTCTGGAAATAATTAAGGTAACAAAATGTCTCACCTCAATTTGGCAAAAAATTATTAATCCAACCTAACATATATTTCAAGTTAATTTCACTGCTTGTCAAGTTGGACAGGAAATTTTTTTTTTTTTGGACATATGTTGATTTGTCATTTTTGTTTAACCGGATATGTCACAAAGCTTGATAATTACTAGCATAGAGATAGTCTCCACATGATTACTAGTTCAAAAAGTTTGCATGTTGCGTTTTATAAGTGTATAGCGAAATGTCACAATTTGGTAAACAAAATAAACAGTTATATGGGGTGTGACATATGACAATGGCCAATGTAGCAAATGTTCAAAATGCTGGCCTCGAACGTCTTGGCAGCATGCTGATCTGGTATAGTTATGTCTTCTAGCGTTACTCAACATCTCAGGCGTGATTGATCTACTCTCAGGCGTGACTGATTTACTCGCACACAAGGTTTAGTTTTATTTACAATGTTTTTGATATATCTCCACAAAAAGTAGTTTGATAGCGTCAGATCAGGAGATAGTGCTGGCCATTCTATCGATCCGCGCCTCGCTATCCACCAATTTGGAGAAATTCAATTCAGGTACTGCCAGATATTGATTTGGTAATGGGGCGGTGCTCCATCTTGCTGGAACCATATTGTATTGGCAGAAACTTGTGGGTTGCTAGATCAGAATACAAGTTCGTTAAAGTTGGCACGACTTTATTTTGGAGCAGTTCTAAATATGTATCTCAATTCAAATTGACCTACGATATGATTTCCAACAGTTCCTGCCCAACCATTAACTTTTTTTTGGAAATTGGCTTATGTTCTCTCATCCAGTGAGGATTCTCATTAGTCTAATAAAAAGTTGGCACGACATTATTTTGGAGAATTTCTAAATATTCATCCCCATCGAAGCCTCTATCAATGAAAAAGGGACATACGATATTATCTCCAGCAATCAGCCGTATTCCGTATCATGTATGTTATTTTTAACGATGGTCCGTTATGTTAAAATAACGATCGTATTTAACTATATTGTTAACTGTTCTGTGATTCCCTATCAAGCTTCATTAACGATATTGTTAAAATTATATGTTAAAAAAGAAGTAAGTTTTGATTCTCACGAAGCGAGATGGAACGATACACCTTCAGTGAATGTAAAAAGAGATGGATTCGGTCCCGTTAGATCCGTCAAAGTATAACCTTTATATAACATACCATCAAAACATATGACAGAAGCAGGGACAAGGGTCATCTGACAGAAGTGCAATTTGTACAATATAACGCGAGGAAAGTTTACATTCAAGTGTACTTAATATAATTATAAATGGTAGAACAAGAACGCCTTCCAAAAACAACAAGGCCACAGTATGACATGCTGTTGGAATTTTTAGAAAATCGTCCTATTGTAATAAGGGGGAAGAGCAAACCATGCGAGATTAAAATAATTAACAATTTGTGGGAACAATTTGCTAATAAAGTTAATATAAAAAAACAGGACCATTCAAAAGCAGCCTATTATTTATGTTTGGTTGCAAAAAATTACAAATCACCACGAATATTTAGCAAAAACTGATTAGATTTTTGACATTTGTTCCACTTAACGATATCGTTAAGTCGTAACAAGCTGTCAAACTGGTCCAGTTATTTTAACGATGATAAAATAACGATTCTCGTTGACATAACTATGAGCATGATGATACAGAATCGGTATTTTTAGACATATCGTTATATTACATAAATCCACACTTAACGATGGTCGTTAAATAACATAACGTGATACGGAATAGGGCCGATTATCTGCCCAAACATTAACTTTTTCAGGATACTGCGTATGTTCTTCTTCTTCTCTCATCCAGTGAGGAATCCCATTAGACCAATAGCGGCACTAGTGCGAGTAAGTGAAATTATGCAAATTCTGACCTTTTTAAATAGTTTCATACTTCGTAAGCTATAACTATTGTTTCAACAGGTAAATAAATATTTACGAAATACATCAAATAAAATTCATCCATCTATGAATGACTTAAAGCCGTTGCCGTCACCGTAATCGTCATCTTTATGCTACCTGCAACCAATGCCATCCTCATCAACGTCATCTACTTACCAGTTAACACCAAATAACTCCACTGGTCTGGCAATTTCAAGTAATTCATAGAAAGCAACAAATTGTGCTCTTAATAATTCGAATAATTAGTAGTTTTTAGTTAAATCTTCTCATATAGTCCGGGAGGCCGTGACAGTCAAACATGACTCATTTCGCTAGACTTCATACTTTGGCCTTTCAATGTTCACTATGTACATACATTAATGTTGCAAGTCTGCCGGCGCACCTGTACAACAACAAGCGACAGGAATTTTGCAAAACTTGCTAAATTAAAAAAAATTTTGACTAATTTCGATGTAGATAAAACTTTGTAAAAATATTGTTTATAACATGTAAGAAGCTATTTTGACAGTCTGCCAATCAATATGTACAACGTAACTAGTATGCCACCCCCTTAAATACGACAAAATTAAGAAAAAATAAACTCATTTCGCTACACTTGTAAATTGGATACTTTGTAGTTGCATATATAGTTTGGCAAGTTTATCTGTGGCTACGGGGCGTCGGTGAGAGGCGAGGAAAAACATGGCGTATATCTGTCAAACGTACAAATGGCGTACGGTACCTATTTTACCAAGTAAAACTGAAATTACAAAGGTAACTGACAATAGAAACGCCACTGGATAAATCAATATCAGTCAATTGACGAAGTGAGAGGGAAGAACATTCGCACGCGCTTGCCAATAAGAAGTCAGCTGGTCCATAAAAATCACCAATTATGTAATTCGAGTGTGTGGTCATTATGGTTTTCGTACAACGCTGCCAGAGCTTCAAAAAGCCCATAACAAATTTGAAAAAGTGTTCTCTTTTAATATTCATGAATTGGAAAATAATGTTAATAGAATAAATCCAAGGAAACAAGCACATTATAAAATTAACGTTCAATCATATTTTTAATATTGTTAATAATAAAAAGACCCATTTATAATTATTATCACTACATAATCAGTACTTCAACATTTTTCATAGTTAAACGTGGCAATGTCGAATGGCTTCGACTGCATTCCTTTCACGGTTTCAGATAAACTTGCCAAAGTATATTTGAAAGCTAGTGATAACAGTCTGCCAAGATTTTTGTACAACGAAACCCGTCTGCCGAGCCGACGCGCGCGCAGGCATCAGTAGCGGTGCGTTACCTTTATTGGCCTGACAGACTGTTTTTGTTGTGCCGGATTTTTGGGAGACTGGCAGTTTTGTTATTTACATTAAATAAATAATTAGTGGTAGTAATTTTATCCCTAGCGTTATGAGTCTAGGTATGTTATATAATCAAATTAACTGTAAAAAATGTTTGTATTGAATTGAAATCCATTATATTTCATCAAAATTGGTACTCTCGTTAAACTATAAAATTGTTGTTGATTAAAAATTTGAACCTTCGTATACTTGGGTACCTTTTGTGTTCAAAATAAGCAGCTGTCGCAAATAAGTACCCCTCTAGCCTCCGTAGTCCCTTACCAAGAGACAGTCTGGCAGTCGAAATTTCAAAGTTTTCGAGTGAACACGTATTTAATAACGGAAAGATTCGAAAATGCCGGTATGCGTATTTTGTTTAAAAAAGTGGTGCTTTGATAGATTTCAGTGATCATCAGACATTGGAGAAAGCACACTCTATTCTTAAAGTTCGCAAATATCATAATTTTCAATATGCTGATGTTATACTGCCTGCTGTTGTTAATGATAATCAAAAATATCACGTGCTATGCTACCGTCGGTTTACCGCGGTGAAACAAAAATATAAAGCATCAGTTAATCTATCTGGAACTGATTCACCATCAACTTCTTCATCTACTCTACCGCCGTGTAAATCAGAATTGAATGATCACCTGAAAAGAACAGCCTATATTTCGCATCTGTGGTCGCATTCGTATTCACCAGACCCAATACTATTTTCTCCGATCGAATATGGCTGGGAAGAAACTGATTGCAGATATACATTCAAATGGTTTGAAGGAGATCAAATTCCTCAATCAGTTAGCGAAGTAGGCGTTCGAAATGAATTGGACGAAGCTGAAGGTGAGAAAATTACCTTCAATACGATATCTATTGCATTCATATACTTTATATTTTGCTATGTAAATTGATATCAATTTTTCATCCTTTGATCTTCAAAAGTTATCGAATTTTTTAGTAAAAATTTATTAAGAAAGACTAATGATTGTTCTTTACTCTTTAGTTACAAATCAAGAGGTTGCCCAATCTTCAGATGATGAGGATGAAGATGATGATGGAATTCATTTGGGTGAAGAAGAAGAAGAAGATATTAATGAAGAAACGTCAGAATATGACACCGATACTTCTTCTATTTTTTCAAGCCATTTTGAAAATATTTTTATGAATGAATTATTATACGCATTACTATTTAAAAATTTTATAGTTTAACGAGAGTACCAATTTTGATGAAATATAATGGATTTCAATTCAATACAAACATTTTTTACAGTTAATTTGATTATATAACATACCTAGACTCATAACGCTAGGGATAAAATTACTACCACTAATTATTTATTTAATGTAAATAACAAAACTGCCAGTCTGCCAAAAATCCAGCACAACAAAAACAGTCTGTCAGGCCAATAAAGGTGACGCACCGCTACTGATGACTGCGCGCGCGTCGGCTCGGCAGACGGGCTTCGTTGTACAAAAATCTTGGCAGACTGTTATCACTAGCTTTCAAATATGTGATGCCTTTTGGCTGGAATATTATTTATTAATTATTTAAATTATTATTATGGTATTATTATGAATAAAGACATAAATTCCCTTGAAGCTACTTTCTATAAAGCATGAATCGTTGACAATATGAAAGAGAAAGGTCTCACGTAGGATGTCATGTTCAGAGCGTGAAACAAACATAAACAGAATTGTTTTATATTTACAAAAACGCTGAACTTGACTCGTCGTATAAATATGTTAACGAAAGTGTTTTAACATTCATTCTAAATCATTCTAAATCTTTCTAAATTATTCTAAATTCATTCTAATCAATTCTAATTCATTACTTAATTATTCTAAGATGTCCTAAAGACATACAAAGTGTATTCTATTCATCGTAATCATTTTAATTAATATTCTAATTAGTACTAGTAATAAGTGGGTTAATGTATAATAGTAAAGTAAGGGTTTATACAGTTAACTCAAGTAAAGTAAGGTAATAAAGAGAACATGACCCAATGATTCCAGTAGTTGTTTTTATTCCTGTGAGATGACACACCAAGTGACCAGCAACACCACCTAGTCAGAGGCCCTTCCACACTTCTAATGCACCAAGTATCCATAGTAGGATACATACATTACAAATATATGCAACTACAAAATATCCAATTTACAAGTGTAGCGAAATGAGTTTATTTTTTCTTAATTATGTCGTATTTAAGGGGGTGGCAGACTAGTTACGTTGTACATATTGATTGGCAGACTGTCAAAATAGCTTCTTACATGTTATAAACAATATTTCTACAAAGTTTTATCCATAGCGAGATGAGTCAAAATTTTAAAAATTTTGCGAGTTTCCCAATTTTCCCTGTTGAGGTTTTCATCTGGCAGACTGCTGTTCCGTTAGTGTACACCAGTAGTAGAATGAGAAAAAACAATTAAAAGTGTAGCGAAGATCAGTCAGGAAAACTGTCACGGCCTCCCGGACTAATATGTTGAAATAAAATAATTTTTGAAAAATGGGTTGATACATTTCACATACGGTCGTAGGTAAAATAATGTTCCCAACTTATGAGTGGAGTGTCTTTCCCGCCCTTGACCGCTTGCCCGAACTCCGCTTCGTTCGGGTCATCTGCAGTCGCGTGCGTTCCTGCAGTTCCGCACTTGTTAGGAGAATAGTTATTTTCTATATATTTATATATCAATATAAAAATTAAAACCATAAGTACTTTGTTTCATTTTATTGTGATAATCCATTTGTAACATTACCGCACGCTACAGCAGTGTGGTAGTAGTATATTACGTAACGAGTGCGGAAAGTGACATTTTTCACACGAGTGGGAAGTATTGTCTCACTAGGCGCGAGCCGAGTGAGACACTCCTATGAGTGTGAAAAATCACTTTCGCACAAGTAATGTACTCTATTTTTCCTACGACCATGCGATAATTGTAACAAACATTATTTAATGTGATGGTTTAAAAAAAATAATGTTGACATCGGTGAGCGCGGAAATGAAATGAGTGAAATTCACTTTGCAACGAGTTATGTACACTTTTTTTCCTACGGCCATAAATATTTAAAAAGTTCCTTAGGTTTTTCGCTACTATCAGCATCAACTTCCATTTTAATAAAAAACCGAGACTAACACTTTTTATTTCTAGTTTCACTGTCTCACCATTATAATTAGTTGACACTTTATGTAATAAATATTTCACATACACTTCACAAAAACTATTTCTATGCTTTGTGTTATAATTTGAGAACTTTGACATAAGCCTACTTCGCCACGCCACGCTGGTGGTATGAAACCCCAGGACAAAGACACGCAAAATTATTCCTCAAAATCCCTTCGACAAAACTGTCACACGACCTACTATGTCAAAGTCGAGAAACGACGAGGATGATGGTGGGAATGCTGACCGGACATTGTAGGCTGAGGAAACATATGCACACAATTGGCCTAGCAGATGACAGCCTATGCAGGTTCTGCCAGGAAGAAGACGAAACCACGGAGCACATACTCTGTGAGAGCGAAGGCCTAGCAAGGGTGCGGTTTCACTTACTCGGAGAAGAAAAACCGAGGGCAGAGATCTACGCACAGGGGGCGGTATCCAGGCTATTGGGTCAAATAAGAAGAATGAAGCTAGATATTGAGCTCTAAATATGGGAAGGACCACAATAGATCTGCAAAGGTCGCAGTATTTTTTAAATAATCAGTTTGTAGTCAAAACATTTTCAAAATAACGCATAAGACATTTTAATTCTTTATAATTTGATTTTTTTAAACTCCTACAGCTATACTATAGATATACCCAAAATAAGAGCATTTGACAGCTATACGCGTCATGACGCTGGAGTAGACCGCGAGTCGATTTCCGGCCGTACCTAGTTGTTTTTTTTATCACACTAGGGTGATATCATAGCGCACGGTTCGCGTCACTATGATGATATGAGAAACTTTATGCCAGAGTAGAGAGTGCGATATACGTTAATTTCCTATATGGTCGTAGGAACAGAATATTAACGCAATGTTATTTTCTAATAGCTTAGCAAATACCCACTATTCTGGAATGTTGAGCTTTGCGCATAGAAAACAGGTCAACATAGTGTCGCTTTTCCCGCGATCGAAGAAAAATAACTATTCCGTATTTTTTTCATTTCATATCAGTAAGAAGAAACACTAGAATGGTTTCTTCTTATTTTCCCGATATCAAGAGGTAGATGGGAAATCAGTATTGAGATTAATGAAGCGAATTTGTGGAATCATTACTTTCTTTTCAATGTTATTTTTTTTTCAACCTAAAAACACTCAATATTTCCGAAACAGTAAATATAAATGAAGGACATTGTTTGTGAACCATGTCTAGAATTATCCGAAAAATCCACAAAATAAATAAAATACAGGGGGCTGCATTTGAAATGGTATTTGAAATGGTATTGGCCACTGTCATATGATAATTCCTTTTGCACACTGTATAAGGGTCTTATAAACGCATGAATATATGGTAGTTTACATTAAAATTTAAGAAATATCGTACATGTTCCATGAAATTATTTCTCTGCGATATTTATTATTTTTTATAACAATTAGAAGTGAAATCAAATGAGTACAAAACGTGTTTTATCCACTTATGAAGAGCTATTTTAGTCTCAGATAAAGTACCTACACGTACCAGCAATTTTACTAAGAAAACTATTATTACAAAATCAACTTAAAGCTATAAATTATAACAATCCTAAGAGATTTGTATCTTTTAAAATATTCACTAATCAATATATTGAATCAACTTCACGTAAAATTTAACGCGGAAGTAGAAGTTCAACTTTACATAACATGAAAATATATTATAAATATATTTTGTTGTGAAAAGTACTAATTCAATTGTATTGAACGTTATTATCACTTATTTAATTTTGTGCTTATTATTTTAGAAACAACAGCCATGAATCCACAATTTCACGTACAAATACCCAGAACATCCTCGAACAAATGTCATGTTGTCGTATCCATAACCCAATATTACGAAACAAATGTGATAGAAGCGAAAAAGAAGAGGCCTCTTTACGCCATAGGATTTGCTGTTTATGAAGTACCGCATTCGATGCAGAGATTAAGCCCTCACTTTGTAGCTGAACAGGTGAACAAAGTTTTATTTTCTACATCAAACAGATCAATTGATTTACATTATAGATACAGGGATGAAATAGTCAGTATAAGCATTACTTTACCTAGTGGATACCTATTATTATTTTTAAGGTATATAGATATTTGGATTACTGAAATATTTATTACGAACATTATATTATTTTGATGTACCTATTCGGTTGTAATTTTTTTCATGAACATATAAATGACTTGCATATTATCATTGTTGAAAATTTTCAAGAACTATTGCGAGTCATAATTACATCCAGACGGAGTTGGAATATAATTTCTGAGATAATTCTCCTTCCTGACTATGGAATTTTTATATTTTTGTTTCAAAGGTAGTTGCGGTCTGACAGCAATTATTCATTTAGTAAATTCAGAAAGTACTTTCTCGCTTGATAACTATTTAAAACAATTTACAAGCGGCATCTCCATGTTAATTTGGTGAACAAATTACAATTAGTACCTATAATAACATTGTAATATTTAGAATTCGAAACATAATTTAACGGTCAACATTTCAAACCACTTATTTAATAGGGTATCTACGTATTTTGATAATATAAAACTTATGCAATAAAACAAAAATTAACAATATATACCCACAAACCCCTAATACTATTCCTAAACCTACGCCTATTATACCCCTAGAAAGTATT